>JAPDVR010000017.1:20512197-20714697 GCA_026230005.1 Gila orcuttii
TCCACCTCTTAAAGGTTTGTGAGCTCTTGGTCTATACTGATGTATGATGTGCTTTATTACAATTTGCAGGCCTGACATCCATAAGAAATGTTTTGTATCTTTAAGATGAAAATGCAAATTTTAAAAGAAATTATTGAGACATTTCTCACAAGAAATTGATACATTTCTCACCTGTAAGTCATGATACAAGCAATTATTTGTACTTGCCACCACCCTGTTGCCCTTATCTGATTTGTTTAAAGTTCTGTGATGCAGTCGCTTGATTTTCTAGAGACTAACAAACATGCCAGCTTTACCAGAGACAATTTATATACATGCCACTTACTCAATCCTCAATACAAATATATAGGGAAAACCCGTAACACCAAAGATGGCGGTTGTATTCACATGTCCCGCCCCTCCCGCTGGAAAGCCAATCGTCTGCTTTTAACAGTCAAGCCGGGAAACATTTAAGCCTATCGTCTGGTTCCACTGACGCATGCGCATAGTTGAGGTTTGCGACAGGGGAAAATACGTTACTGTTTGAAAAGGCGGCAGATTTGATATGCAGAGTATGTGTGCGTTGTGTAAATATCAGACATCCCAAGTGTCTACCGCATATTGATAGCGGCTCCCTGATGCCCGCAAATTAGTTCAAATCTCCCGGAATCTAGAGCGAGCGAGCACATACTGTGCTTCAAGCCGTGTAGCACGCGCATGTCAGAGGGGGAGAGAACCCTTGCGCATGCGTAGTAAAAGTATAACCTGTGGGGAAAAAGGCGTTTTAAACCTTATTTTGGGGCAAAGTCATCAAACTTTTTCAGCGATTTTTTTATCATATTTTACTGCTGTTTCTGCAGTTTTTATGTCCCGGTGACCAGTGAAAGTGCAGTTCTGACTCTCTGCCCATTCATTTAGATAGGAGCCTGGTCTTGTAAGTCCGAAATAGCTGCCCTGAGGCGTTGCCAAGATGGCGGCCGAGTGGCATGACTTGCCTAAAAGGACTTTGGCTTTACTTATTACCTCATTAAAATTGATAGCATAAATACGAGTGTTGCATGTTGTCATTGTTCATTCTGAGACTCAGCCATTACACGTTAAACCAGCCTGTCCTGTCCCGGCATGTAACTGTTTTGTCTTTAGTTAGGGTTTGTGCAGGCTTATGTGTTAAAGTGAAAGTAAACCTGAACGGGACGTTGAATATCACTGACAACGGCCAAAGCAGATGCAATTTATAAGGTGACGCAATGGTAGTCTTTAGCTATTTTCTCAGGTATGTTTAAGAATCAGTGAGATTGTGTGCAGCAGACTTGATCTGACCACATGATATTCTGCCTTGGTAATCTTTGACTCGATCAAAGAGGAGTTATCTTTGAGCATTTGCACCTTGTAACGATAGTTCAGTAGGAGGGATGAAAGAAGACAAGGGTCGGCGTAACGGGGACTCGTACAATTTATTAAATCAACACAAAAATAAAGAAAAGGTGCGCCACATGCGCGTTCACCGTAGACTCGTCTACAGCACAGTTCATAAATACTCCTTCCTGCTGACACAGCTCTCAATCCACTCTTCCCGATGTGTAACTCAGTCCTTTCATAAAACTCTTTCCGATGTGTAACTCAGTCCATTCATAAAACTCTTTCCGATGTGTATCCTCAGTCCGATTTTCAGCCAGCAGGTCGTGAGTGTTTGGTACGAGTCCCCAGTCCTTCTCTCCCTCGCTCTCTTGCATCAGCCGGTTTATATGCGGTCTCCCCACGCCAATTACTGCAATCAGACACAGGTGTTCGTCATTTTGCACCTGACCCACTTACTTACCGCTCGGCTCTTCCCTCACTCTCCCACTGCAAAGTTCGCAAAACCACGCCCCCGTCATCACACACCCGTTATTACTTTTTAATCTAAAATTATGCTATTTCATTTCAAAACTAAATTAAAATGGATGGGTTGGAGTGAATAATGAAGGAAAAGCAGCCAACAACTGTCCAGCACCAGCATACATGTAAACTTAGTCAATACAGTTTGAAAAGCACCTGAGGATGCACCTCATTCTGAAGAATGAGTAGATGTTTCCAAACTTTTGACTGTTATAAGTTAACAGAAAGGATGTTGGATTTTTTTTTTTTTTTTTTTGCTCATCTGTTTTGTGTTATAACAAATGCAGCCATGTTGGGCTGATTATCTGACACAATACCTTAAGGTAAAGGAAAGCTAAAAATACAGTGTTAGTAAAAAATAGTTTTTAAATTTGTGTTGCAAAGCTCAGACTATCCCGGCCAGTTATAGAGTTCAATTAAATATATGAGATATACTAAATGAGAAGAATCTCTTTCAAATGGATCCCAATAGAGATGTGTTAAATGACTAGTAGGGGAGGGAAGCAATATATAACGGATTATGTGTACCTGTGTAATTCTGTCCTCTGAAAACACATCCAGCATGTCTAATAGGGTTCAGCTGCAGGCTGCTGTAATATCAAGGCCATTCTTTATGAATGAATGAGTTGGGTCATGCTGTTTCAACCCCTTACCTCTTTCAAATGTTTTCATTTCCTCTGCTCTCTCCTACGTTCTTCTATTCCAAATTTTATTGTTTGACCTTTCCAAACTTCCTATTCCATCTTTTTCCTTTATTTCTTCCTCTGTTTCTGTTGGCCAGGATGAGTGCATCCAAGTCCTTTGACCTCTCTCAGAAACCCAACACATCAGGTTCAGGGCCACGGTTGGATGTGCTTTAGAAGGATTTTCAAAACATTCCTGGGGCAAAGGATAGTTCTTGCCCTTCCAGAAATTGTCTTTAGCCAATCAGCATTGTTTACTCACCCTCATGTTGTTTCAAAACTGTATTGTATGCTGTATTTTGTCCCTATGGAACACAAAAGGACTGCAGCAGTTGGTGATCATGAGCTGACAATGTCCAAAAAGAATATATTTGGAATATATTATTCAAACATAAATTTGAATAACTTATATTGGTCTGTTTCTCACACACTGATAATCACCCCCATCTGCTGCAGCTATACAATCAGATTAGAATGTTACTCAAATGCTCATAACCAATTTCCATGGCATCAAACCTGTGAAATAAGCACCATGTGGTCATGATGAACTTATGAAAAGATCTACTGTATTTGAAGATTTTTCCAAGTCGTTTTGTGTTTCACTGCAATAATAACAGCAATGTGCCAATATGACTAAACACGTTATTGCAATTTAAGATATTTGCAAACAACAATATGTAAGTATTTTTTTTTTTTAAATTATTTTTGTAATTTTCTGGAAAAACTTTGGATACCTAAAAAATGTGGACGTTGTGTAAATATCCCTTTTAAATGTGTCATGTTATTTAAGTGTTTCCCCCAGTGGGGTGTCTCTTACACATTTATGCCATGTTTCTCCTCTAGCAGTAACTTGTACACTCTAAACACAGAAAGCTTTGTTTGTTTCTCAGAAATGTCAGTTGTATGAGCATTGACTCATTGTAACAACCTTTGGTGAACTCTCATATACCCCTTTTCCACCAAAAAAGAACTGGTTCGGAACTGGTGCTGGTTCAAAGTTGGTTCGGAGTTGGTTCAACTTGCGAACCTTTTCAGAACCTGTTTGTTTTTCCACTGACTAGAGCGCCCAGCGAACGACGTCGTTACGTCACTGTGTACGTCGCCATACGTCTTAGCTAGAAACGCTTGCAAGTACAACATTACTTTGGGATTATCTCTAACTCGTGTACCAAGAAGGCTTCAAAAACAATTGAAATATGTAAGTCTTTTAATCTTTTCCTTTGATATGTAATCTTTTCTGGTTAGTTATGTACCCCTGTTTTGTGTCTTTTTTCCCTTTCCATTTATTTGTTCTATATTGTGAAAGTTTTCTTCTTTGCTTAGTTATAATGTTTTCAAAAAAATAAAAAAATAGAAACGCTTGCGCCAACTTCAAGCATAACAATTACAAAGGCGGACTACATCGTGTTTCTGCACATGTTCCGGGCTTTGCGATCCTATATTATGGTCAGAAAAGATGTTTAGAACACATCTAAACCCGCCCCCAGCCCCCGACGTAAGCATGACGTGGTAAAAGAACGGTTCTAGTCCAGCAAAGAGTTGGTGCCGCTTTGGAACCAGTTTTCCTGGCCGAGAACCGGTTCTTTGACTGTCGAAACTCAAAGAACTGGTTCGCGCGCAGGCACCGGCTCCGAACCGGCTCTCAAAATGCTTTGGTGGAAAAGGGGTAATAGGGAAAAGAAAACTCTACTAGTACTCTACTATGGTAGTTCATGGCTCTTTGTGCTTGCCTTGGGTGTAGATAAGCCTCTAGCCATATGTGCTGTCTGATAAAAATTTGTTTTTTCCTGTTAGTTGTGGTTTATAATGATATATTTAGGCCTGTCACGATTATGAAATTTGGCTGATGATTAATTGTCTAAAAAATAATTGCGGTTATGCTGATTAATTGCCAGTTTTAGGGCTTTGGCGATTAATTGTCTGTTTTAGGGCTTTGACGATTATGCTGATTAATTGTCTGTTTTAGGGCTTTGACGCATCTCTGACGCAGAATAACTTTTGATGCATCGGTCTAATTTAATCATCGTCATTTATTAATACAGATTTGTATGCATGAATTGTGCATTTCCAGTTCTCAAAACAGTTAATAACAAAACAAACAAAAAAAACTTTATACAAAATACACCATGCTATTCTTCAAATTGACATTAAGACCTCTGTTTAAACTAGGCCTAGGCTATATATTAATGTCTCTCTATTTCAGTGTCATTCATGTGTTTCAGTTCAGTTATTTACTTTTTTTTTAAACGTCATATAAAATACGCCATGCTCTCCTTCAAATTGATATTAAGAACTCAGTTTAAACTATATGTATTTATGTCTCTCAGTTTCAGAGTCTTTCATGCTTTTCAGTTCAATTTCAGGCACTTTTTTCTTTGGATTGTGATCTGCATCATCCGAACTTGTCTTTCGCTTCAGCCAGCGGTCCATATTTAAACTACGCTAACCGAACAATTCATTGTCTGTGGCCGTGTTTGTGCGCGCGGGAAATATACTGCGCATAACAATAGAAAACAAGGAGAAACGCGCAGTCACATGCTCAAACAATCAACAACTTCGCTCTAAATGTGTAAAAACAAGTGGAAAGCGCGGGCGCGCCGCTGTCTCCTCCTTTCCACAAGCGCTTGCTCTCCCGTGGCGTCTGTCGTTGCTATGCAACCATGAACTGCGATCTCCATGATGACAAGGAAGTATCAGTAAAAGATTAATTGATTTATAACCCTTGCATTAGCTTTACTACTAGATATATTTATGGAGATGAAAAATAATAAGGCGACCTGTACAGCTATCAGCTGTTCGGCCGAGCATTCAATGTTGTTACGCTGTAAGCTGATCAATTGGTTCGTTGCTGCCGAGCTCTATCACTCGCATACCATAAAGAGCAAAATGGTTTTTAATGTTTTAATTTCGTGATTAAAATGACATAATTTGGAAGCGGATAATTTCTTCACAAACAGCTCATTATGACTCAATGTTAGAATGCTGCACCTACACTCGATAGTGTGAATAAGATAAGCGCAACGCAGACCACTGCATTGACAGCGTGAAACATGATCTGTCCAGGGCCGGTGTTCTGTCAATGTAGCATACTTTGTCAGAATAGCATACCGGAAGTTGAGTTTTATAGCGGTGTCTGTCAATTTAGCCTACTTTGTCAAAACAGCATACCAGTGTTTGTGAAGGGTATGCTGTTTTGATATGCCCTGGTTTAATAAAAATACAGTTTATAAAGGGGTATGCTGTTTTGATAGGCCCTGTGTTAATAACAATACAGTTTATAAAGGGGTATGCTGTTTTGATAGCCCCATGGTTTAATAAAAATACAGTTTATAAAGGGCTATGCTGTTTTGATAGGCCCCGTGTTAATAAAAATACAGTTTATAAAGGGGTATGCTGTTTTGATAGCCCCATGGTTTAATAAAAATACAGTTAATAAAGGGGTATGCTGTTTTGATAGCCCCTGGTTTAATAAAAATACAGTTTATAAAGGGGTATGCTGTTTTGATAGGCCCTGTGTTAATAAAAATACAGTTTATTAAGGGGTATGCTGTTTTGATAGCCCCATGGTTTAATAAAAATACAGTTTATAAAGGGGTATGCTGTTTTGATAGGCCTTGGGTTAATAAAAATACAGTTTATAAAGGGGTATGCTGTTTTGATAGGCCTTGGGTTAATAAAAATACAGTTTATAAAGGGGTATGCTGTTTCGATAGTTCGAAACAGCATAGTAAAGATACCCCAACAGCAAGTGTTGGGGTATCCTTTTTTTGTTAGTTTTCACACTTACCAGCATACCCCTTCATAACCTATTTCTGTGTATCTTACTAAAAGAAAATAAATTATAAAAACATTCATTGTTTATAGACAGGTTGAAAAGTATTTTAATACAAATTTCAAATTTGGTACATATTGTACAATATGTACAACATAGAACTTTGCAACAGTTTGAGGCAAACATTATTAATTTAACACACACTTTTTACACTTGAAATGCTCAGAGGCAAGGGTTGCAGGGGTACACTCCTTGTGCGTCCATCTTGAGCATATGTCACACTGCACCTTTAAAGACAAAATTTAAAAAATTAACTTTAGAAGTGCAATATATAATCATTGAAGAATTGTTACGAACTTTTTCAGCTGTACTAGCAGTTAAATAACCAGTTAAGACTATTGTATTGTATTTTTTTTCAAGGATGCCTGTTTTGCCTGCTTTAGTGAAAGCAGTTAGGAATGTCAAATTGCTGATTACTGAATACTACAGAAGAGTGGACAGTCCCAGAAGACACCATGACATCTTACAAGGCCATATCAGTCCTGAGAACATTTTATCTAATGTTCATGTGGGCTTGATTTGGGGCGGATATGAGTGGGGAAGAAGAGTCATACAAAATGCTTTGCGTTCTGCTTTGCTTGTTAACAAGCTGCAATAAATTCATAAAAAGACCAAAGGATTTTGTTGCCATCCCTTATGAAGAAAATGTCACAACACTATACTAAAATGCTTGCAGGTAAGCAAAAACAGGACACAGCATCATTGAACCAAACCAGGAGATGCTGCTGCTCCATTTGCCTTCGCCTCCACCTGACTTCTAGAGACAGACAACTGGAAGAGGCAACTGGAGAGACTGAACCGGTGTTGTGCCCAATTTTGACCCCCGCCAAATTAAATAGGTTTAGGATTAGTTGTGTGGGAGGGGTTAGGATTAGGGGAGGGGTTAGGATTAGGCAATCAGGTACTGACTTCAACGAGGGAGGTAATAATTTGGCAGGGGGTCGAAATTCGGCACAACACCAGAACAAGGCTGCAGGTCCAGATGGATGGCTACAGCACCTCTTTAACCATAGCCTAACCCAGAAGGTTCCAGTGTTGTGGAAGACATCCTGCCTTGTTCCATTAAAAAGAAAAGTCACCCATCAGTCATCAACGACTATAGACCTGTTGCCCTGACATCTCTCATTATGAAGGTCCTGGAGAGACTCCTGTTGCCCCACCTGAGTAAGCAAACTAAGCAACATATCAGGACCCCCTGCAGTTTGCTTATCATAGTGGAGTTGGTGTTGAAGACGCCATCATCCACCTGCTTCAACCAACCCATTTACATCAGATAAAGACAAAAAACTGAGTGGATGGATAGTGAAAGTTGCAAGTTTGTCAGTATATAACCTATTGTCTTATTACCATCTCTGTGAAATCCTCCTCAGCATCAAACTGCAACATGTTGCAGGAAACACAGAGATCTTCCACACCATCTTAAATGAAAAACAAAAATAGTGCAGCACAAGCAATGTTAAAGACATTTGCTGCAAGACTTTAGCACAATTTATCCTGAATATAGTCTCTTGTCAAAGGACAAGTCAGACATGAATAATTAATGGATACCTTTGCATTCCAGAAGAGTGGCTGCAATTTTGACTCTTGTGGCTGAGACCTCCTCTGTGTCTGTTTGAGCAACGCAGATACTTCTACCTTGGATAATGAGCTCTGCATACTACAAAGAGTCAGTGTAGGTGTAAAGTAACACACATTCACCCCAATTAAATTTTTTAAATAATATCCATACCATCAAAATTAAGACTCCACAACTAGAACCGTCCTGCTGCAGATTGTGTTTTGCAATTTGGATCGTCCATGGGCCTTCACTGACATTTCTTGTCTTCCAAAATTTCTGTTATTGTACAAATCATTAGTTCAGAAACATTTTCAAATACACAAGTCTACAAACACAGTAGGAAGAGCTGGTTTTACATCACCTCCAATTCTGAAGAATTTTTCTCTGGTACACATTTTCATTACTGAGGGGGTCTATAACGAGGAGGGATTTTTCTTCCATTTTGACAATCTGTTGAAATTGAAAAAAAAAAATGTATTAGTTAATTCTAAAACAATCCCTAAAGATTTTACAGACACACCAAAAACTACCAATAAAGTTTGTGGTAAATACAGAATCAAGAAAAGTACCAGTGACCTCCAACGTTTACAGGACAAATCCAAGTTGAGGCTGTGGGTAACTTCATCTAAAAATAGAAGAGAGCACATAAAATCCAAAGTTCCAACATGCATGTGTATAAGGTTACATAGTCTGTAATAAAACTAGTTTACCTTTTGAACAACTCTGAAATGGCCACGATGAAAGACAGAGCACCCAAGTACAGCATTCAAACAATGCACAGGTATCTGTAACAGTATTGGTCTGTTAAAATCCAGTATTTCTAACAACAGAATGAAAACACAGAAATTTCATTTATTACCTTGGCTAATTTCATAATGCAGTGCAGGTATGCATCAATGATCTGTGTAAACAAAAAAAGTTGTTAGTAATTTAATTTGATACAGCACTGAAACATTAAGTAAGGGATAATGCATAGTGAGGCGGTTGTTATAGCGAATAGTTATAGCGAAATCTTAATCAGCCTGGAGGGGTGGTATTCGCTATAACAACTGCCTCACTCTACATTATCCCACTAATTACATGGCTACCTACCAAATAAATCAATAATTTGACTCAAAATATTGATTTAAAAAGGAGTTTATTGTTTTAAGAACGATTGTATTGCTTCCGCTAAAGAAACTGTGTCCATGGCAATGCTCTGTTATACTTAGCAGCATCTGTTATCAAGAAATAACAGACCGCATTCTACATTGGAATTTTACCAAGCCATGTAATAAACTTGTATATCACATGGATGTACTTTAACCTCATCTGAAAGCCAGCCATGTCCCGATAGTTTTCTAAAAGAGGTATCATAAATTTTGTATGGTCCCACTACCGCTTCCACTTGTCCTGTATCTTTAGAAGACCAAAGTTTTTGGACTGCAACACAGAACATTTCAAATTAGTCTTGTTAATATTTAGCTGAAAACTGTACCATTTACATTTTCAACAAAGAACACATGGAACCATGACCAGGAACGGGTCATAGGAGAAACATGCAACTTGATGACCAACCGGTCTAAACCAACGACCAACAGGTTGGAACTAACTTATGAGTTTCTATTGCACCTTGTTCTTGAGCACTACTCCAAACTGGGACCTGAGAGCTGGCTTGAGCTGGGACCTGAGAGCTGGCTTGAGCTGGGACCTGAGAGCTGGCTTGAGCTGGGACCTGAGAGCTGGCTTGAGCTGGGACCTGAGAGCTGGTTGGGGCAGGGACCTGAGAGCTGGTTGGGGCAGGGACCTGAGAGCTGGTTGGGGCTGGGACCTGAGAGCTGGTTGGGGCTGGGACCTGAGAGCTGGTTGGGGCTGGGACCTGAGAGCTGGTTGGGGCTGGGACCTGAGAGCTGGTTGGGGCTGGGACCTGAGAGCGGGCTTGAGCTGGAACCTGAAGGCTGGCTTGAGCTGGGACCTGAAAGCTGGCTTGAGCTGGGACCTGAGAGCTGGCACTACTTTTTTTATAAGGTTTCAGGTGACTGATATTATATTATATTTTGTTTTAAGACAGACACCCTGTTGTGTTTGTAAAGTTGCTGTCTTTCCTGAAATCTCCTAATTGTGTAGGTTCCAGTGTAGTCTGATTCCATTCTCCCGCCTTTCCTGCTTCTCTTTCTCATGTTCAGTAAGAGTACTTCATCTCCCTCTTTAAACTCCACATTTCTGTACTTTTTCTGAACTCTTTTTGCAAATGCCTCTGTCATTTTTTTTTTGTGACCGTGCAATATTCTCCTTGACCTTTTCTCTTGTGCTCTGTTGCATTCTCTGACAGTCCCTGAGAAATTCACTGCAGTCTTCAGGGAGTATAATTGTTGAAAGCTACAACAAAATAGATAATGACTTGTACATTGTATAGACTTTTACACTAAATTAAATCTACAATAAAATATTAAACATGTTTCCAATAAAGCTGAGCTTCATGGACAATTTATGTCCATTTATATATAACTACTGCATCTAATGGATATATGTGGGATCTAGGAGTTACAGGAAAAGATATTGTGGTTGGGGTATTCAGAAAACCTGAGCAAGGTAAGAGGAGCAGTTTGTACCTTTTGGGGTAATATGCTATGCAACTTCAAATCATACTGGTTTATAGGGCTGTTACTTTCGTGAAAAAATTCTGTTCGATTTGAGACATAAGTGTTCATTGAATCGATTTTCCATGTCTAAAGACGTTTCCAATTTAAATGCCAAATATGGGCAAATCCACGGACAACTAACAGGCATTAGGACGAACGAAAAGACGGTGCTTGAGACGTGCAAAAGTCAGCAATATTCCTGATGATTTATTGGCGTGAAGTTTCGTGTTGACAAACAGGAGTGCAACATTCTCGAAAAACAATAAGCAGAGTGGACTACCATAACATCAATGAAAAACATTACTGCATTCTTCAACATGGCTGTGTTTACAATTAGAAATGTCAAACAAATTTTGCCTACGTAGGCGATTGTAGCCCGAATCTGTATCTGTATGCATGAGACTGTCTGAATATGGGCAGAATTCACAACTTTGTAGTAAAAAGAGAAACATTATGCAGAAGTATAATTTGCTGTTATTTGTGTTTGTTAGAGCCTGCAGTTGCTGTGTGACGCACATTCGCTGCGGGCGTATCGTGACGAGCTGGACGCGCTCCAGTGTTGCCAGATGTACGATAATTATCATATTTGTACGATAATTTTGACCCCTGTACGATGTACGATCAATAGTGAAAAAAAATCCCATAATGTACGATAATTTCAGAGTTTTCAGTCGTTCGTCCAAACACACATCCTACCGCTTCTCTCTCTGACCCAGAATCATCATTTCGCAGGCTTGCCTGCCTGCCAGGCTTGCAAGCACGTATACACACACACACACAGACACAGACACCACACGGTGTCGCCCGGCCCGCACGTAAACACTCCCCCCCCCACCCCCCGTCAACAAAACTGTAACTGTATTCTGCGCGTTTACGTCGTGTACGATAATTTTCTTCCAAATACGATAATTTTGAACTACTGGTCCGATAATTGGACATTTCCAATCTGGCAACACTGACGCGCTCCGAGAAAAGACCGTTAAAATCGATTCCCTAATTTCGTTTTCAAAACTTGTATTGGTTGGTCCGATCGATTGTGCAATCGATTTTCGAACGTAAAAAGTGACAGCCCTACTGTTTTAAGCTATATTATCAAAGTTGATCTTTTAAAATGTTTGGTCACTTGATGCTTGGCCCTAACAGAAAGCCATTTTCAAGAAAAAACCTACCGGCAGTTCAACAGGCACTTCTGATGGAAATCTAGCTTCTCGCCCATACATTAAAAGAAATGGTGAGAATTTTGTTGTGGTTTGCATTTTGGATCTCAGCGAAAAAAGACTTGCATCTAGGTACTGGTCCCAGTCATCCTGCTGATCATTAACAAGCTTTTTAAGTGCCCTAGAAAAATAATTTTTAGAATTATTTCTAAATGAATGCATTTCAAGACAAAAACTACCAACTTTCAATACACTATGGTAATAATGATCAGAAGAGCTACCAAATAAACAAAACCCTGAAAATAAACGCAAGAATAATGAATGCTTACCGTTTGATGTTATCATTGGTTCCCTTTCGAGGGAACTCAACACTGCGTCGAGAATCGACTCTTTGGGGACGCTCCCTTAGCGTGCGCCTCTGAAGTATGAATGAAACTATTCCAATCCTGATTGGTGTTGCGTCATGACGTAACATGTGACGGCATAACCGGATGCATAAAAGCGACGCCGGCACACACACACACTAGCTTTTCGCTCTTCAGCAAGCGCTCTATGTTACGACTGTCTGTCTTATTTGGTGTTGTTTGTCTATCATATATATATATATTATGGCCAGCCAGCAGTTCAGAATGTGTGTGCACCCCTGTCCTCGTTTTATTACGGATGGGGACACGCATGTTTTGTGTGTGAACTGTTTGGGAGCGCAGCACACCCAGGCAGCTCTCGAGGGAGCTGCCTGCGTACACTGTGAAGCACTACCTATGAGGGTGCTGCGCTCCCGGCTGGCGTGCTTTGATGAGCTCGGTCAGGCTCGCGTTCCCCGCGGTTCTGGTCCCGCGTCTGTTGAGGCGGCGCGGCGACTCAGATCGTGGGGTTCGCAGCGGGATCTTGCAGATGACAATGAGACTGCTGCGGCACTTTCTCATTATTCATCTGAAGATCCCGAAGCCCCTGTGAGTGGTGCAGAAGCCCGCGCGGCGGCTTCTTCTGCCCACGAACAGGTCCCGGTGCTTGAGCTCTCTGCTTCCGAGGAGGCAGAGGTGATCAGCATCGGGAATGACCGTGAGTCGAGCGTGCCAGTTCACGGCCAAGCTTATGAGGAGCTGGTGGAGGTTGTGACTCGTGCCGTGGCCAGACTTAACATCAGCTGGCCACAAGATGAGCAGGGAACGCAAGTCATAAGCAAACTAGACGAGCGTTTCCTGCGGCACAGGTCACTGCCTCAGCGCCGGGGTTTGCCGTTTTTCCCCGATCTCCACAAAGAGATCTCGAGATCGTGGGATAAACCGTATTCGTCCCGTGTCTCCCACCCATCTGTTGTCGATTATAGCAATGTTGTGGGGGCACGGGATATGGGTTATGGGAAGATGCCTAAAGTCGAGGAAGCCCTAGCAGGTTATCTATCTCCTGAGTCGGCATCTTCCCTTAAAACCCCGGCGCTGCCTAGTAAGCCCTGCAGAGATACATCTGCTTTAATAGGCAGGGCTTACATGGCGGCAGGTCGGGCTGGTTCATGTCTGCACTCTATGGCTATCTTGCAGGCATACCAGGCCGATCTCCTGAAAGATTTGGACGAGGGGGAGGGGCCGACTCCTGAAGATATTGCAGAGTTGCGCAAAGCCACAGATTTGTCTCTCCGTGCCACTAAAGAGACGGCCCGCGCTATTGGCCGCTCTATGGCAGCTATGGTGGCCACGGAGAGGCATCTGTGGCTCAATTTATCTGGTCTGAAGGAGAAAGATAAATCGGTTCTGCTGGATGCGCCGCTTTCGCCTTCTGGCCTGTTCGGCGACGCCGTTACATCGGCCATCGACAGGTTTCAGGAGGCGAAGAAGCAATCTGCGGCGTTCCAGCAGTTCCTCCCCCGAAAATCTAAGTCCAAATCAAGTAGGGTGGGGCAAGAACATCAGCCCCAGCCATCAACCAGCTCCTCACACCGGGCAGAGCAAAGGGAAAGCGTTTCCTCTAGAGCCCCTCCTCCGGGAGCTTGGCAACGGAGGAAACGCTCCCAGCAGAAGCCCCCCAGCCAGAAGGGCGATTTAAGAGATGTCCTTCAGGCTAGGAGGACTTCAGCAAAGAGGTCCTAGCCAGAGTGGTGGGACCTCTGAGGGCTGTCCCCTCCGTTGTAGAACAACCGAGGTTGTTCTCACAGCGGAGCCCTCTAGGAAACGATGTGAGTTGCCCGCCGTCGGTGACGCTTCGGGCCGCATCATATTCCAGCGAACGCACTGTAGGTCGTTTTTCTCGAAAAATAAAAAACGAGCATCAGTTATGGTCACGAAAACCGTGTCGACTACACCCTGCCGGTCTTCCGCTTCAGGGGGTCGAGAAGGGTGCTCGAAAAACACCAGAGGCCAGTCTCGAGAGGCTGGTTCCCTTAGTAGATTTTTTAGAGGCATGGTATCATCTTCCCAACATATCTGCATGGGTCCTGCATATAATAAAGTCAGGGTACAGACTGCAGTTCGGGCACTGCCCCCCCAAATTTTCTGGGGTGGTGCAGACTACAGTGGTTCCAGAGCAGGCTCAGGTGATGGAACAAGAAGTGCAATCTCTGCTGCTAAAGGAGGCCATAGAACGTGTTCCTCATTCAGACAGCCGGTACTTTATAGTTCCAAAGAAGGATGGGGGGTTGAGGCCAATTCTAGATCTCAGGGTTTTGAACCTGTCTCTGATGAAGCTCAGGTTCAAAATGCTCACTATTCCTGTCATCGTGAGTCAAATCAGATCCGAGGACTGGTTTGTCACGATAGATCTAAAAGATGCCTATTTTCACGTATCCATCCTTCCATGTCACAGGAGGTTCCTGAGGTTCGCTTTCTGGGCCGAAGCTTACCAATATCGGGTTCTTCCGTTTGGCCTAGCACTCTCTCCCCGCACATTCACCAAATGTATGGATGCAGCACTTGCTCCACTGAGACTTCAGGGCATCCGCATACTGAATTATATCGACGACTGGCTCATTCTGGCCCAGTCTCGAGAAATGGCAGTTCGGCATCGAGATGTCGTCCTTGGCCACATTCAAAAATTGGGGTTGAGACTCAACACAAAGAAGAGTGTGTTAGAACCGTCCCAGTCCACAACGTTTCTAGGCGTTGTGTGGAACTCGACTACGATGCAGGCACGCATGTCTCCGGCGCGTATCGAGTCCATTCTGGCGATGGTGTCCAAGTTAAAGCTAGGCCAGGCCACTACTGTAAAGCAATTCCAAAGACTGCTGGGCCTCATGGCAGCGGCATCCAACATTATACCTTTGGGCCTTCTACACATGAGGCCCCTTCAGTGGTGGCTGAAAGCCAAGGGGTTTTCCCCCAAGGGGAATCCATTTCGTACGATCAGAGTAACGCGCAGATGCCTTCGTTCTCTGATAATATGGAAGAAACCTTGGTTCCTGTCCCAAGGGCCAGTGTTAGGAGTGTCATGTCGCCGGAAAACCGTTTCGACAGACGCCTCCCTCACTGGCTGGGGCGCGGTCATGGACGGCCGCTTTGCCAGGGGTC
This sequence comes from Gila orcuttii, assembly GCA_026230005.1. Lineage (NCBI taxonomy): Eukaryota > Metazoa > Chordata > Actinopteri > Cypriniformes > Leuciscidae > Gila > Gila orcuttii. The sequence goes on from JAPDVR010000017.1 coordinate 20,527,406, forward strand.
TGTGGCAGGACCATCATCATTCTTGGCACATCAATTGACTAGAGATGTTGGCTGTGTTCAGGGCTCTGAGGAGCTTCCTTCCAGACATCAAGGGTTACCATGTCCTAGTACGATCGGACAATACATCAGTGGTAGCTTATCTGAACCGACAAGGGGGACTCAGATCGCGCCCTCTGTGCAGACTGGCGCATCAGGTTATTCTTTGGTCCCAAGGGAAAATACTGTCTATCAGAGCTATGTATATTCCGGGGGTTCAGAATCAGGGAGCAGACATCCTGTCAAGGCAGGGGCTGAGGCCCGGGGAATGAAGACTTCATCCAGATGTAGTGAGGTTGATATGGGAGAGGTTTGGGCCCATGGAGGTGGATCTATTCGCGTCTCGAGAGACGTCCCACTGCCCACTTTGGTTCTCCCTCTCACATCCAGCCCCACTGGGGTTGGATGCCATGGTACAGGCCTGGCCGAGGCTTCGCCTGTACGCATTTCCCCCGATCGCTCTGCTTCCGGCAGTCCTGGAGAGGGTCCGTCAGGAGGGCATCAGTCTACTTCTGGTTGCCCCAATGTGGCCGACCCGAGTATGGTTTCAGATATAGTTTCGCTCCTGATAGCTCAGCCATGGCAGATTCCTCTGAGGAGGGATCTATTGTCTCAGGTGGAGGGCACAATCTTCCACCCTCACCCAGAGCTGTGGAAACTGTGGGCCTGGCCTCTGAGGGGGTCCAGTACCTAAATGCTGGTCTATCAGTCGGGGTGGTTGAAACCATACTTAGCTCTAGGGCTCCGTCTACTAGGAGATTATATGGCCTCAAGTGGAATGTTTTCGTCACTTGGTGTAGAGAACATAATTTAGATCCAGTTAACTGCCCGGTGGCTTCAGTTCTGGAGTTTCTTCAAGATCGTTTCTCTGCGGGTCTCTCCCCTTCCACGCTTAAGGTGTACGTGGCTGCCATTGCGGCTTTCCACGCGCCATTAAGTGATGGGCCTCTGGGGAGGCACCAGCTGGTCATTCGATTTCTCCGTGGTACTTGGAGGATGAGACCGACAACCAGGTCCAGGGTTCCTGCCTGGGACCTGGCAGTGGTTCTGGAAGGGTTGTCCCTGGCCCCCTTCGAACCTATTCAGTCGGCTTCGCCTAAAGATATTACCTACAAATTGGTCTTTCTCTTAGCCATCACTTCTCTTAAGAGGGTGGGAGATCTCCAAGCCCTGGCAGTGTCACCAGCTTGCTTGGAGTTTGCCCCTGGCAAGGTTAAGGCCTTTTTGCACCCGAGACCGGGCTATGTCCCTAAAGTGCCCGCTAATACGGCTAGGTCTACGACCCTTCAGGCTTTCCATCCTCCACCTCATGTGTCGGCAGAAGAAGAGAAGCTTCATTTGCTCTGCCCCGTCAGAGCTCTGAGTATTTATCTCGACAGGTCCTCTTCTTGGAGGAGGTCGGACCAACTGTTAGTTTGTTTCGGGTCACCTAGGAGAGGGCTCCCGGCATCCAAGCAAACCATTAGTAATTGGATTGTGCAGGCTATCACCTTGGCTTATGAGGTGCGCAATTTGCCTTCACCTCTGGCCATAAGGGCTCATTCTACCAGAGGCATGGCATCCTCTAGGGCCCTCCTCTCGGGAGTTCCCCTCCAGGAGATCTGCGAGGCAGCCGGTTGGGCTACCCCACACACTTTTATTAGGTTCTATAGTCTGCACCTCCCCAGTACGCCTGGCGCACGTGTGCTCTCGTCCTGCTGAGTGCCTGAATCAGTTTCACTCCTGGGCAGGCCTGTCTTCGGTGCGTGGCCTAGTGGGCATTCGTTCCCCAAAGAGTCGATTCTCGACGCAGTGTTGAGTTCCCTCGAAAGGGAACGTCTCGGGTTATGACTATAACCCTTGTTCCCTGAGAAGGGAACGAGACACTGCGTCGTCCTGCCACGCCCCTCGAGGCCTTAGAGCGTCTTGCTTCATCGCTAGGCTAGTGTGTGTGTGTGCCGGCGTCGCTTTTATGCATCCGGTTATGCCGTCACATGTTACGTCATGACGCAACACCAATCAGGATTGGAATAGTTTCATTCATACTTCAGAGGCGCACGCTAAGGGAGCGTCCCCAAAGAGTCGATTCTCGACGCAGTGTCTCGTTCCCTTCTCAGGGAACAAGGGTTATAGTCATAACCCGAGACGTTTTCTCATCAAGCCCATTTGTTTGGGGATGGTAAGCAGCCGTAACACTCCTCTCAATAGAGAGCAGCACACAAAGTGAGCTGTTGATCTAAATTAGAAAATAAAAATTAATCTGAACATTATTTTTATTTGGTTTATAGTACTTCTGTCAAATATTTCAATCAATAAATCTTTATTTGTTGAGCACCAAATCACAAATTACATCATCAGAACAAAATGCATAAAGTGAAGCTTACTTGATTGACTAACTCCCGTCCTTGGTCTGACAGTATGTGCTTAGGGCAGCCATGTCTATAAATGACTGTACAAAGGTTTTTGGCTACTTCCAATGCAGACTTTGTCTTTTGAGGAAAGGCCTCCACCCACTTGGAAAAATAGTCAGTGACTGTCAATATATACTGATACACAGTAGATGTTTTTTGGAGTGGACCAGTGAGATCAATGCCAATGAGCTCCCACACAGTAGATACCTATTAGTGATTTGAATGCATAATAGATTAAATAAAATAATGCTTAGAATTGTTAAAATCTAGTCGATTACAAAAGATGGTGACCTTGATGCAGTCCAGAGTTTTAACTGCATTCAGGGGTGGTCCCACCCGTTGACATTGGTCACATTCAGATATCTTGAAAAAAAAAAGAAAAAAAGCTCAAATTACAAACAGTAAGTTTCACATACCTATTAATATGAAGATATAGACGTATAAAAACACAAGTGTTGGCTTATGGATGAACAGATAAACTACATACCCATTTGTCAATGTCCACTGTCATGCCATACCAGTAAAACCGTGAGCACATGGCAGCACGTGTTTTTAAGGTTCCAGTATGTCCTCCAATAGGTGAGGCATGAAATTCTTTAAATAAATTCATAGCCTCCTCCTTTGTCTTTATGACTCGTCTGTGACTGCCAAAAAGTAGTTCTCCATCTTTAAGGAATATTGACATAACCAATAATAAATAATACAAAATATGAACACGTGCATATTCCTGTCAGTATTATGTATTTTGATAGTAAATACTGACCGTGAATCCTGAATTTCGATGAGTATTTCCTAAGGCTTTGCTTCTGCCCTTTATTTAGGTGTGCAGGGTATGACCCCTTTAAAATGTAATCGAAAATTTCCCCCCACTTATTTTCCATGGTTAAACTACAGTTAGCAGAAAAAATAAGCATTAATCATTTTAAAGCGAAACATTAGTCGATGTATTTAATCTCGGTCAGATGCTATGCTCAGATGGCGCCAAACGCTAGAACCTCGTTAACACCAGATTTAACGACATTACGAGACTTTACGACTCAACTTGCCAAAAATAATATATTGAAAACGTCTCTTAACATTTCTTGTGATTATACAAGGCATGCAATTAGATAGTGTGTATATAATATGCGATATAATACACCAACACTTACCGGTTGTAATCTGGTACGCTGAAATGATGGTTTAAATCTAACGCATGCGCAATGCCACAAATTTCACTGCTGCGCATGCGCATTAACCGAAGGTATCCCATACTGATGGGTATGGTGTTCCGTCAGAACACCGGCGCGTGCACTTCTGCCGCTCTAGGCGAAAAACAATTGTGCCGCCCTTCTATTTGCAACGTATACCAGCAACAACACACAAAGACCAATATGCCATATACATATATCGCAAAACCAGCAACAACACACAAAGACCAATATGCCTTATACATATAACGCAAAACCAGCAACAACACACAAAGACCAATAAGCCATAGGCCTACATATAACGCAAATAGTGCGCAACGCGCGTGTGCCCAAAATGTCAACAGTATTAAAGTTTATGCAGGAGGCAAATGCCTGCTGGCATTTTTCTTTAAGCAGTCATGACAGGACTTTTCCAAATAATCACATTTCACCTCCTCAAATTACTGTTGCCAATCTCTTTACAGCACATTATATCATCAGCAGGTTCAGCATCTTAAATAACGACTAAAGAGCAAATGAAGCTTAACTTACGTAAGCGCGCCCGGCGGGCCTTCATCGCAGCAAAGGTCTTAACTGCATCCTCTATTGCGAGTCTCTGTGCCAGTTCATGTTCTATGGAGATTGTTGCCAGTCCATTAAGTCTGTTCCCTGTTCACAAATTTTCCCCATTCAAAGCAATCGGGACATCACATATGAAACAGCCAGCCACCGCTGTCAGCGAGTCGCCGTATTCAAGCACCGAGGGCGCGTGCGCCGCGCCCATACCTCCGGTTCAGTTTCCCGAGCCCACGAAGTGCGGCGATCGGAACCCGGAGGCCATTCTGCCCCTAGCTGTACATGTAAAAGCATGGGAAGCGATTCCAGGGATATCAGAATGAGTGCTGAGCAGTGAGCACAATAAGACATGGGTATTCGCTACAGTTCGCTCGCCGTCCCCCGCGCTTTCGAGCACGGACCGTGACGAAAGTGAATACGGAAGTAGCACATCTACTCCGTGCAGAAATAGCGAAACTGTTGTGCAAAGGGGCCATAGAACCGGTACCTCCTTCTCTGAGCGAGTCAGGCTTTTACAGCCGGTTCTATTGCCCCTTTGCACAGCAGTTTCGCTATTTCTGCGCGGAGTAGATGTGCTACTTCCGTATTCACTTTCATCGTGGTCCGTGCTCGAAAGCTCGGGGGACGGCGAGCGAACTGTAGCGAATAGAATGACTCGGAGTCAGTAAAATGATCCGAACTTCCCATCACCCAGTCATGACTCGTGAGAGCAGGGGCGCGCTGGCGCTGCGGGGCGGCGGCAGCTCAGTAAATCATATAAATAACCTATTTTGTGAATTGTTCATTTCCGGTTGGCACACATTTTGCCGCCCTTACAAAAGTGCCGCTCTAGGCAATTGCCTAGTTCGCCTATATGGACGCGCCGGCCCTGGATCTGTCTACAGCAGGGGTGTCAAACTCAGTTCCTGGAGGGCCACAGCCCTGCAGAGTTTAGCTTCAACCCTAATTAAACACACCTGATCAGTTAATCAAGTCCTTCAGGCTTATTTGAAAACAGCAGGTGTGTGTGTGTTGAAGCAGGGTTGGAACAAAACTGTGTAGGGCTGTGGCCCTCCAGGAACTGAGTTTGACACCTGTGGTCTACAGCCAGGGCTCAGCGGAAGACAGAGAATGCCGCTCCAGCGCTGATTGAGGAATTAAATTCGAAAATAAAAGACAGTTTGACATCCTTTTTCTCGCATCTGTGAATTTAGTTTTTTAATCATTTGCTGAGATAAAGCAAATATATTTGTGCGGGAATTTCTCGCACTATAAAAGCTAACCTTGCAGGAATGGTTTAAATTATGCGCAATCCCCGCATTCCTGCACCGAAATTCAAGCCCTGTATATGAATGTAAAGAATTCAGAATATACACTTCACTACACACAAATAATATACAATTAAATGATGCTTATTTTAAATGTATTGTGCAGCTTTTTAATGGGGCAACAATATATGATAGATACGATAAAAAATATAGCCTTTTAATAATCTTTCAGTATGCAAAACCATGATAATATGATGCCCCGTTTACACGAAGGGAAGATGCAGATATTTCCCTGCGGTTTGGCCTCTCATTTACACGAAAACCCCGTTTTTATCACAGAAAACGATTATTTCTAAAAACTCCGGCCAAAGTGGAGATTTTGGAAAACTCTGTTTGCACGTTTGCATGTAAACTGAGAAAAACTGAGTTTTAGGCAGCCGACGTCACAGTATGCGACAGAACTTGTACCTGCGTCAAAAGTGCGACCTCTTTGTTGTTCTTCTGTGAATTTATTGGCGGGTCGCATACCAACTTTTAAGGTGCATACCGCCACCTCCTGTACTGGAGTGACCTCTTTGTTCAAAAGAGGAAGTGATTCGTTGCTGTTGTTGCTATTTTCGGGATTCTGATTGGCCAACGTGGGCTTGAGCTTCTCGTTACACTGCCACCTACAGGTTTGGCATGCTCTTAACAGTATACAAGGGTTCGTGTAGACAAACACTTTTCTGAAAACTGACAGGTGTGCACAGTGTTATTTTTGAAAACGGAAAATAGCCGGCCATGTGTAAATGTAGCCTGAAACACTTCAAAACAGAGTGGCACACACACATATTGAAAAGACAAGTGTTGTTATCGTAATGTTATCCGATCAGCGTGTCCAGGTTCGGAGGTAGTCGAGGACACAATCCAGCCATCGTGTCTGCATTCACAGGTGGATGTCACACAAAACCCCGCCCACTGTCATTATTCCCCCTCCTCTCTCCAGGAATTGCTGCACATAGCTGTGTAGTTTTGCGATACAGTCAAGTGAGAAGTACATCGCAAATATACTGAAATGTTTGCCTTCGCTCCTGAAAGTTGCAGAACCATTCATTTTCTGTAAAGAACGCACATTTTTCCCAGCATAGCTGGCAACGGTCTCGGACCCATATGTTTCTCTGTACTGTTTCCATTATGGCATCTATCCACATTATTAGTACTTACAGCCTCTTCATCCTCCTCATTTTGCGAGATTTGTAAAATGTCCCCCGACTGAAAACTGTTTTTAAAAGAAAACCCACCACTTCAGGTCGACTTTGCACCGGAGCCATCCTTTTTTTTCCCGTGGGAATGTGAGATCTGTTATCCAGATACAGAAGCCACTTGCTGTGGACAGGTCTAAACGCACCATGTCCTGATTGGCTTATTGGTCCGGGAAGCAGACACAGTCTGTTTGTGCTGTTATTTCTTGAATTTTCTTCCAAAATTAAATGGAATTGCTTAGTAGTTTCTATTCCTGTGTTAACATGTTTTCTACATCTAAATTTATAGACATACACACTTTTTTTTTTTTAAATAGTCAACAGGCTTTAGTTGCTTCACAGCATAAATCACAGCTGTGAGTCCGATCAACAGGGTCCATAAGCAGTGTTCACTGCTCCTCATTCACTCAGCACAGGATAGTGAAGATATGTTGAACTTCACTTCACAAAATAAGTTCATCAGATGCTTGGTGAGAAGGTAGCCTATGACATAATAGCCTATACTGTAAATAAATATAAATTACCTTACATTAGTGTCATATAGATTTGTATAAAATAAATCCATGTGTGTTTATATAAATATAAATGTATTAAGTATTATCAATTTAAGTAATATAAATTGTCTTATTTGACAATTGTCTAAGCGGTAAACTAAATGAGAAATGTCTGTTGTATTGTTTAATATGAAAAGTGTAATTTTTTTATATTAGATACCTTTTATCTTATTAAATATATGATTATATATTAACCATAATATGATAGTTACATTGTAATTGTTGCATCTCTTGTACTTTATATTTGCAAACAGCTGTGTACAAACCACACATGGGAATAATTAAATGGGAGTAATAATGCCGGAGCTGCAACTCCGTTTCACCGCCTCAAATTTATTTCAAACTTCTCTATGTGCTGAAATAAATGGTGTGTATATTTTCCACTTCCTGTGATTTTCCCGACCGAAAACGTGCCTATAGCTGCACAAATCACTTTTTAGGTGTGAACTAGCTTATGGCCTCAAAGCATTTATGAACTAAAAGGCACACATTTTTAAACGCAGATTTAATTGTTATCCAAATATGGAAGTGTTTTGTAAAAAGTCCATGACACAACCTGCATGACTGTAAAGACAATTACAATGACTTTACAAGTTCTAGATTGACCCGTTGTTACTGTAGTCTTTACAGTGCTTGAATAATCCTTTACCAATGTGTAGCATTTATTATGTGTAGTGTGTGCTTTCTCATGCTTTTATCTACCACCAAGTTCCCATTCGTATCTGCCTTAAGCAGGACAATGGAAATTCCGTGAGGGGCGGAAAAGCGGTGATTAGGTTTCAGGAGCAGCTGTGTCATCTTTTGTTTGCTTGCCACATATTAATTCATAAGCTCACTAGTCTTTGCCTTTCTCTCTCTCACACACAGTCCACTGGAAGCAGAGGAAGCCCAGAAGCCACAGGGTAAGTCTCCTTTCCTTTCATTGGCTTCAAAGAGCCCCTTTGTGAAACACAGAGTTCCTTTCTCTTGCCTCAATTGTGCCAAACTCTCCCTTTTTAAAAGAACAGAGAGACAGTGATGTACTCACATATAGTCTAGATGGGATGTACCCAAAAAGTGAAAGTGAGGAGCATTTATGGGTACAAGTCGGGAACCGGCCTACTTTACATATTTCAAGGGTGCTGAATCCAAAAAAACTGGTACCCAAGCGAAATTGTGATTTTTTTTTTTTACCTTCTAATTTGCATATCAAAATGGCCACCAAATTGCCTATCTTGCTCAGTCGTTGGACCATTTTCCCCTAGTTTTTTTGTAAGTAGGCAATCAAGATGAGGAAATTAAGTTTCTAGATCGATAGTCAAGAGTCAGAGCAAAGATATAATGGAGGCTCACTGCCTTTTTTATGTATATATATATATATATATGCAAAATACCAACTTTTAAAGGGGTGGTTGATTGTGATTTCACTTTTTTCATTTTAAATAGTGTGTAATGTTGCTGTTGGTGCATGAACAGTATGTGCAAAGTTTCTGCGCTGAAAGTTCAACGTAAGCAGAGATATCGTCTTTGAAAAATCAGGAAGTTTAATACCTACAAAAACGACTCGAATGGGACTACAACGAGATACTCCCGGGTTTTATACGTAACTAACCCATAACCAACCCTCCCTCCGGAATATTCAAAAAAGGGGGCGTGGCCAAATTTCTGCTGCTTTGTCGAAGAGGAAGAGTTATAGTGGAGAGCAATAGCCATGCCGTCGAAAGTGTGTTATTTTCACCCAGCTGTCAGGTCTTCTGTGTTCGGGCTTCCCACGGACGCTGTAGTTCGTCAACAATGGCTACAATTTATGTTTGATTATGTTCCTGAAAATTACAATCGTAATTTAGCTCTCTGTGCTGCGCATTTTACGGAAAACAGCTTCCAGAATCTCCACAAATTCAATGTCGGATTCAACAAGAAACTGTTACTAAAGCATGAAGCAGTTCCAACTTTAAAACCAGAGGCAGCAGTTGTTGGGCCACAGCCAGTAAGTAAGACTTAATCATTTTAAATGTATTTTCATGTGTAATTTTAGACGTAATGTTTTAGTTTTATCAAGGACGTAAACAAATGCCAGTGCTGGCTTTAGTAGCCACTTAGATGCCATTTCGTGTGTCTATGACAAACACGTACAAACATTTTGGACCTGAATTTGTAATTATGTACTAATTTTGTAAATGTATTTTCCATGTATACTTTATGACGTAATTTTTCAATTTGATCAAGAACGTAAACCAATGCCAACGCTGTTTGTAGCTAGTTAGTTTTTTGCTATTTTGTGTATAAGACAAACGTGTATAAAGTTCAAAAATTATATGTAATTGCAACAGCAAACTTCAGCTGCTGTTATCAGATGTTTGCTCTGTTGGCATTTTAACACAGTTGCCACATTTACACTTAAAGAAAACGATACACCGAGTAAACTAAGGTTTGTGAATAGATAAACGGTTGTTCATTATATCGACAAAACAATAACTTTAAAAAAACGGTATTACTCAGTCATTTATTCAGTTATATTAAACATTTAATCAGGAGAAAACCTTATCTCAAAAGCATTTTCAAGTAACAGCATATCAAAATTCTTATATAATAATAGTAGAATAGAATAATAATAATGATTCAAAAATGTACCATTCAGAAACGTTTTGTAAGAGCCGTGTTTGGGGAGGTTCTGCTTGACTCTCTTCATTGCCGCTTTCTGGGTCTGATTCTGGCTCAAGCTGATACGCAGTATTGACACCATTATTTACATTTGACCGGAGCCGGAGCACATGCAGCTTTCGCCCGTAAAGGTAATGGGCGTGAAGTTTCCGCCACGCAGTTTAGCCAATTGCAACACAGCGGCCCAACTAACCAATCTGAGCCCATTGCCTGTTTCTGAGGGAGTGGTTTCATAGAATCAGGAAGTCAACCGGTCGTTCAAATGACAGAGGAGAAAGCGGCTTACAACAAAGGCGAAATGTATGAAAAATAAGGCTTAAAAAAAATAAAAAAAATACGAAGACATGTTATATTGCACCCCATAAACACAGTCATGCAAAGAAAAAAAGCAGTAAACCACCCCTTTAAGGTGAAATTAAGCATTATTTGTGTCATTTTTTAAGGCCGACATAAATATTCAATCAATATCACTCTTAAATGTTCCCAGTGTATATATGATATGTGATGTATTACATATTACATAATAACTAAGAAAAACACCATTGCAAGTTGTCTGAGATTTCATTTTTTTATGCAAACAAAGCATTTATGCTCTTATTTCAAACATCGAAAAACCCAAGTGAAAGTAGTAAAATAGGGAAAAAAACACCATGAAACTTCCCTTGAACAGATCTACAGATCACATCTTGTTTCTGTATATTTTCTTTCATGTTTGTAGCTTAATTGCTTTGCTTTTTTCTGTTAGATTTTTAGTTCTGTAGTTCACTCCCTCTGTAAATTGTTTTTGGTAAATTGTTTTTATACCTTTCTAGTTTGCTTGTGTGCCATTTGTCTTTGGAATTTCATTTTGATTAGTATTTCTTTCTGCAGTCCTTTTCCAAGTTCTTTGGTTACCCCTTGCCTTGGTATACTTGAGGACTACAACTCCACATTTAAACAAGGACATTGGTCATCACTCTGACATGCACACATTGCAGTGCATAACAGCCCTGATTTTCGGCATTTGCACTGGCGTGTTCTGCATTGTTTTTTACAGGTACACAGGATCATTTCCAGGCAACTTTCAGGTATTGGATTCTGTGACATAAGAATGGGCTGTAGTCCTGAACCGCCATGTTTTCATCCCATGTCCAAGGGTGAAGGAAGCTCAGGTGTGGCATAGTGAGCATTTCTCCAAACCATTGCCTGGTAGTGTACTCTCATCAGATGGAAGTGGAGCGCATCGCTTGTTGCCGGCATTGCTTCTGGTTTACCTGTCCTGGAGAAAAGTATATGCCTTGCTGCATCAACAGAGTCTGTTTTATGCACATCATATATTCTGCAGACAAAAGGCTCTGAAGATCTTTGAGTCTCCTCCGTGAGATCACCAATTCCGAGGTTGCTGAGCAATTGATGGTGCATTTTCCAGACTTTCCACGATGTACTTTTGGTGTGACTTGCAATGTATGATGTGGTATCACAACCAGTTAGTGCATGAAATGCTACGAGGCTTGGTGCTGAATCCTTTGGCAGTTTGTTAAAAACAGCATCAATGGGTATATATTGTGGCTTCCTTGTGGTACCAGACAACAGCCAGAGATTTTACATGCTACGTGCGGGAAATGGGAAACCAGAATCACAAGCACATCAGTGTCTCTAGATGACACGACTACTGTGTCTGACTGGTAGTACACTGCATGTAATACCAATCGGGTATCTGCCTCTTCGTGTGTGGCTCTCAGATGAGTCAGGTTGGTTGTTGCTTTCGATGACCTAACCTCCGTTTCTTTGTCTCTGAACCCACCAGCAACAACTATCTCTTTATCATCTGGTGCCTGAGCACATAGTTCTTCAGAGAGTAGATTGGCAAGATCAGCTTTGTTGTCAGGGAGGGACAGGAAGTTGGTCCATTTTTTCGGAAGATGCACATCACGGCCCTCAACAAGTCGTCTGATTGGTTGAGCTGCTTTTGTGCGTCGTGTCCTGGTAGTACCCTTGATGGTCTCTTTTCTGTATCTGTCAAACACAACGTCTATCCGTTTATAGGAACATCCTGCTTTTAATACTGCTCTGACAAATGTGTCAGCCAAATCTCCAAATGTTACTGCTTTGTCTGGCTTTCCTAGGGCAACCACCAGTGCCTGTCCATCTATGATGAGGCAAGATGACATGTCAGGAAGTTCAATAGCCTCAGGACAGACTATGTCTTCTGTTAACTTATTTACCAATACAGACTTGTTTCCAGTGCGAAGGGTCCCATTCATTTCAGCAAGGGATATGGGAACTGGCAGAAGCTCGTATTTTAGGACAGCTGGTAAGTCAACTGGACGACCTGCCTCATAGGCCGTAACAAGGCGTTTGAGGACGTTTCGGTCAGCCTTTACGACGGTTCTGTTGTCTTTGATTTTAGGATTTTTGGCCACTTCATACAGAGATGCAAATGTTTTAGCTTTGCTCTTATGTAGGGTTCCATGGATTGGGACCTCTGGTTTATCTTTGTCCTCAGGAACAATCATCCTTTTCTCAATGAATGAATTCACTTTTTCTTGTCCTAGGTCTTTGGCAGAAAGTAATGAGCTTTGGATAGCCTCTGTGGCAACGTCTTTCGTGGCGAGATTTTGCAATGAGCCTGGTGAGACTGAACCAAACACCTTGAATCCTTTGAAGACTAAAACCAATGCCATTTCGTCTCTGTTGACTCTCTTTTCACGGGATTTGGTTGCTTTATTGTGGACGTAGGTTTTCTCAGATGTGTTGCTGAACATCAAATGTGTCTCTTCTGCTACATGGGACCTCATGTTGTAGGAGAGTGTCCATCTGGAAAGGGCTGAAAGTGTCTTAGTAATGCCAATGATCCCCCCTCCTTTTTTCCCTGTTCCATTGATCCACTCCATTGTTTGGTCTGGATCGACCTGGTTGAATCGTTGATCGGACCGCCTCACAACAAAGTTGCCCCTTTGGAACTCCGATAGTACAGGTTCTGGGAGTTGGTGCATCTCAGCAATATACACTGGCCCCCATCTTGCGTAGTTCAGATGGTCATATCGCATGAAGTACGGCAACATCCAGCTGAAGGAGTGAAGATGAAGCTCCCAGAGCCCATCACGCTGAGCTTGTGTAAACTGCAACAGTGTTGAGACCATATCCATGTAGTTCCACCAGAAAACAAAGTTGACATCTTCAGATTTACTTGCGATGAAATCTTTGAGGAGACTGTCAAACTGTTCCTGCTTCAGATATGTTATCAACTGAGGAATAGTTTCAGGATTGTCATCAGCAGCCATAGCAGAGATCTCATCATGGCATTCCTTGTTTGATTCTGCAGCAAACGCGAGGAATGTTGGCAACAAAAGCTGCCATAGGGCCTGCAAGGAGCAAGGCACAAATTCACAGATGTTACGTTAGCACTCAAAACCTGTGATCACCATGAATCATCATACATTGATCTACACATCTTCTATACAGAATTCAGACTCTATACAAATACCACAGCAGTACAAGTTTCACACCTTATCGTTATACTAAATTTACCCCATACAATAGCCTAACGTTACTGCCTACTCATCTGGAAGCAGCAGACATTCAGTGTAAAAGTAAAAATAACATAACATTATTTAATATTTGAATCACAGCTTAGGCTATAGGCTAGTGTTTTCTATACACTATATTGATGGCCCAAGTGCATCTTACCTCAAACTTGCGACTAGTTAACTTTCTAAAAGTTAATAGCTTCTCGGGTCGATATTAACACACTGACAAAATTATATTCAGAATTTAAAAGATTATACCACTTTTTAATGCGTGATTGTGGAAAGGTGTTCACGAGATACCAACCTTTTGCGAACTTGCTTTCAACGTTGATCACTCGTTCTCATGGAGATGCGGTGTGCACGGAGGGGGAGGGGTGTGTGTGTGCGGCCTGCGCATGCGTGCATGTGAGTGACAGAGAGACTATTCACCTGGGTTTTTCCCGTCTTAGAATTTAGAGAACAAATGCTTAATTTGCATAAAAAAAATGAAATCTCAGACAACTTGCAATGGTGTTTTTCTTAGTTATTATGTAATATGTAATACATCACATATCATATATACACTGGGAACATTTAAGAGTGATTTTGATTGAATATTTATGTCGGCCTTAAAAAATGACACATATAATGCTTAATTTCACCTTAAAAGTTGGTATTTTGCATATATATGTGCATAAAAAAGGCAGTGAGCCTCCATTATATCTTTGCTCTGACCCTTGACTATCGATCTAGAAACTTAATTTCCTCATCTTGATTGCCTACTTACAAAAAAACTAGGGGAAAATGGTCCAACGACTGAGCAAGATAGGCAATTTGGCGGCCATTTTGATATGCAAATTAGAAGGTAAAAATCTCAATTTCGCTTGGGTACCATTTTTTTGGGACTCAGCACCCTAGAAATATGTAAAGTAGGCCGGTTCCCGTCTTGTACCCATAAATGCTCCTCACTTCTTATAGAAGGCCATTTTGCTGAAATCTGTCTAGTCTAATACAGCTGGAGAGAATCTAGTGAAACATACAAACAGCCTTACACACAGATATGCACATGTGTAATTGTTCCACTGAGAGCTTCTTCAGTTCGAAGTTGTGGTACTCAAAGTAGACCCAGACCCCCGAGTGCCCTGTACACCACAATCTAAACATTTTTTTTTTTTTTTTTTTAGGAAAGGGAGTTTCCGTGTTTAACACATTTGTCTACATTGGATGAGTTCTAGTATGTTGTGTCAAATTTAATTTTGTTGTCATTTGTTTGCAGTTTAGGCGTCTTATTCATTATGGCAGAATTCTAGGTTTGTCTTGTCACTTGTTTACAATATAGATGAGGTGTTCGCTGGCCAAATAGAATAAATTAGGGATTCACAATATATCTGTATCACATTGTTATCTGTCAAAATTATGTGATGTCAATAATATTTTTTTAATTGTTATTAGAAAATATTAGATATACACTACCGTTCAAAGGTTGGGGTCCAATACATTTTTTGTTTGTTTTTGAAAGAAGTCTGTTATGCTCTTAATCTCCATTTATTGAATAAAAAATACAGTAATGTTCTAAAATATCATTTCTATTTAAAATAATGAATTTTTATTTTAATATATTTTCAAATGTGATTTATATCTGTGATGGCAAAGCTGAATTTTCAGCAGTCTTTATTCAGGTCTTTGGTGTCACGTGATTTCTCAGAAGTCATTCTAATAAGCTGATTGTATGCTTAAGAAACATTTCTCATTTTAATATTCAGACCTGAGATTTTATTATCATAAAATATAAAATATGATATAAATTATGATATTATATTAAGATTTCTGTGGAAACTGATGTGTCCTTGCTGAATGATATTCAGTATGTATTAATTTCTTTAAAAATAAAAATCTTACTGACCCCAAACTTGAGTGGTAGTATATATCGGCTGATATTGGATATTTAATTGTACATGCTCTTTTCTACTTATTTGTACACTTAGATTACCTTTAGAATTAATTTATTAACACTTATAATTTAATAAAACTGATAAATATAATTGCTCTCAAAATTAAAATATTTTTTTCATACTTTCACTTATAAAAATAATTTATTTTTAGTGTTTACATTTTTTAACACATCATGGAATAGATGATTAATTTTGGCCTTTTATTTATAATTGTTAATAGTATCACATAAAATATTGGCTTTTGTGGTATATTCAAAGTATAATGCGAATGAATTAATAGTTTCACAATAAGACCAGGAATATGTATTAAAGTAAATGGGGTCCTTTTTGCACTTACAGTATGAGTTATGACTGCTTTAATAAACAAGGTATTTGAAATTTTCTGTAACCAACAACTACAGCTACATGTAAGGACAGACACATTTTTAAGCCACAAAGTATGATTAGTTTCAGGTCTGAAAGTGGCCCCCAAACCACGTAATCTGAGTACCCCTGCTTTATGGGTTGGTTTGAGTGATCACAGTTTCTGTGTGCTGTATTCTAGTGCTTGCTTCTCTGATCTGCTGTAGAGTATTTTGCAATGAGATCATTCATTTGAATGTGTGGATTCAGTAGGTTTTAGGATTTGTCCACATCATTGATGCCTCTGGAGGAGTTGGACATTTTTGTGAAGTTAGCTGCCATTTTACTGAAAAATCAACCCACGACATGAAGTCACCTTCATATATAAAGCGCTATTAACTGTATGGATTGTTTCAAAGCACCTTTACAGTGAGAATAGAAATGACCGTAATATATTGTTTAGGCTTTACTACAGCTCTAGGATAAAGTTATTGTCCAGCTAAAGTTAGTTTTGATTGATTCACTTCGGTTGCGAAGATCATTAGTTATTAACTTAGGGGCTGCTAACACGACACCGTTTTAACAGAAAAACCCTTAACGCGCTCCGGCCACCCATCCACATAAAAAAGTGCCTGGTGTCTCGATAACTCACTCCCTGAAATAGGTTTGAAGGTGCAAACGATTATCCGTTATCTCTGTGCAAACCTCAAAAACACAAACCCGCGAAAACAGTTTGTCTGCTTCCTGACCTGAGCCCCAATTCATGTTTGAGCTCTAAGACTATGTGCCATATTACTAGAGAGAAGAGCAGCACCATCCCAGGAGGGATGAATACCATCTCTTTTCAACAGGTCAGGTTTGCCCCAAAAACCTTTCCAATTATCTATGAATTCTATATTATTTTGCGGACACCACTTAGACAGCCAGCCATTGAGTGAAGACAGTCTACTAACTATCTCATCACTCTGGCGAACAGGAAGGGGGCCAGAGCAAATTACAGTGCCTGACATCGTACTTGCGAGTTCACACACCTCTTTAACGTTCATTTTAGTGATCTCCGACTGGCGAAGTCGAACATCATTAGTGCCGAAGTGAATAATAATCTTAGAGAATTTACGATTAGCATTAGCCAGCACTTTTAAATTTGCTTTGATGTCAGTTTCTCTGGCTCCCGGCAAACATGTGACTATGGTGGCTGGTGTCTCTATTTTCACGTTCCATGTAATAGAATCGCCAATAATAGGGAACATTCAACAGGATTCTCAGTGGGGTGTTTCACTGAGTGGGGAGTGTACTTAAAACAAGGAATGGCAGAGGATGTGCCAAGGGAGCATGCATCATCACAAGGCAGTCAGACATATTACTTGCCTCATCACGCGGTATTGAGAGAGGATAAGGCGACAACGTAACTGCGGGTTGTGTTTGATGCGTCCTCCCACGAAAATAAAAGTCCCTCACTAAATGACTGTCTCTTAACAGGTCCCAATCTGAATCCAGATCTGATGAATATTTTGATCAAATTTAGACTGCATGAAATCGCATATATGGCAGATATCAAGAAAGCATTTCTGCAGATTTCACTCTCAGAAAGAGATCGGGACGCTGACGTGACGCTGCGCATGCTCAGAATGACGAGAGTGGTGTTCGGAGCTTCATCAAGCCCATTCTTACTTGCAGCCACCATTACGAAGCATTTAAGACAGTATGAGCTAGAACACCCACAAGTGGTAGAAGTCCTTAGCTCCTCACTCTACGTCGATGATTTTATTTCAAGTGCAGGTGAGGTGACCAAGGCACATACAGTGACAACGACAGCCAGGAACATTATGTCTGCTGCAGGCATGGAGCTATGTAAATGGATGACAAACTCTCCTGAGCTCAAAGAAAAATGGCAGAAAAGCTTGATGGATTGTGCTGTGCAACCAGAATCACACGGGTCTGTGCTGAAGGTGCTGGGTATGGTGTGGTGACCGGCCACTGATGATTTGGTGTTCGACCTCAGGGGGCTGCTTGATATTCTGAAAGAAAGAGAAAACACAAAACGAAGTGTTCTGCAGTCTTCTGCTCGCATTTTTGACCCTCTAGGATTCCTGACTCCCTTCACTATCAGGATTAAGTGTTTGTTCCAAGAGATGTGGGAGAGAGGGCTCAAGTGGGACGAGGAACTGCCACCTGATCTGACGAAGAAATGGCAACAGTGGTGCTCAGAGCTCCCTCAACTGCATCAGGTCTCAATCCCACGATGGTATCAAACACCAACATACCAACATACACCGATACACCAATATCAACATACCACAGCAGGACGGTTCTGGATTTGTGGTTCTGCTCATAAGTGGAAGTAGTTTGTAGCAAATAGAGTCACAGAAATCCAGTCTCTAACTGACCCACAGTCATGGTCTCACTGCAAAGGGAAAATGAATCCAGCTGACCTCCCCTCCAGAGGCCTAACTGTGCAGGACCTGAAGCAGAGCGCATTGTGGTGGAATTGTCCTTGTGTTCTGATGTCACCTGATCAGTCAGAGAGCACTCAGGAAGATGTTCAGGAAGATGAGGTAAGGTCTGAACTCAGATCCAAATACCAGATTGCTGTACAGTTTGTTAAGCAAGACCAAGACTTGCCCTGTTTTATGTCTGGAGAGGTACAGCAAACTAAAAACAGTGCTCCGGGTGACAGCCTGGATAAAGAGGTTTATCTACAACACCCGCTCAAGCACAAAAATCAGTGGTGAACTGACGGCAGAAGAGCTGAATGAAGCAGGAAAAAACTGGATAAAGGTGATTCAGAACCAGAGTTTCAGCTCTGAAATTGATTTGCTGAAAGCAGGGAAATGTCCCCACACTGACTTCAGAATCCGAGAGCTAAAACCATTTCTGGATGAAGAGGAGCTCCTCAGTGTGGGAGGAAGGCTCCAGCATTCTGATCTCTCTTACAGAGAAAAGCACCCATGGATTTTGCCCAACAACCACCGATACACAGAAATGTTGTTGCAGTATGAACATGAGAAGATAATGCATGCAGGTGTACGAGACACTTTAGTGCAGACAAGAGAGAAATATTGGGTTTTGAGGGCACGACAGGTAGTGAAGAAGGTTGTGTCCAGATGTGTACTCTGCAAGAAATTCAAGGCAAAGGCTGGGCAGCAGACTACTGCGCCACTGCCAAGAGACAGACTAACAGAGTCACCGCCATTTGAGATCACTGGTGTGGACTTCGCAGGGCCACTCTATGTGAAGACACAGAACGTCATGACAAAAGCAGATATAGCACTGTTCACTTGCGCTGTAACCAGAGCGGTGCACTTAGAGCTGGTCTCAGATATGTCTACAGAGAACTTCCTGCTAGCGTTGAAAAGATTCATCTCAAGAAGAGGATAATGCAAGGTGATTTATGCGGATAACGCCAAGACGTTCAAGAGAGCGGATCAAGATTTGAAGGAGCTCTGGAAAGGCATTAAAGATCCACAGCTACGGGAGTTCTTCTCTGAGAAGGGCATCACCTGGCGGTTCATCGCTGAAAGAGCAGCCTTATTCTCTAATAACAAAATTATTCTCAGAAAAGTGCTAGGCAGAGCTAAACTCAGCTTTGAAGAAATGTGCACCATTCTGACTGAAGCTGAAGCCATAATAAACTCGAGGCCGCTCACTTATGTGCACAATGATGTTGACGAGCCAGAGCCACTAACACCTGCTCATTTCTTGGTGGGCCAGAGACTGACCTGCTTGCCTTCTAAGCCATGTCCAGCTGAGACTAACCATCCAACAGCGAACAAGGAGGAGATGAACAGGAGGTGGCGCTACAGACAGAGACTTATGACCAACATCTGGAACCGATGGCGGAGAGAATATTTGCTGGATTTGAAGTCGGCTCATCGCTGCGACACCCCACAGTCTTCTCTGCTGAAGGTCGGAGATGTTGCACTCATCGGAGAAGATGACACCCCAAGACAAAGCTGGAAGCTAGGAAGAATTGAGGAATTGTTTCCAGGTCGTGATGGACTTGTGAGGTCATTTGCAGTTCGCACGAGTTCAGGGACTGTTCTGCGGAGACCCATCCAGCTTTTGTATCCTTTGGAAATTATCTAAACTGTAGTTTATGGGGGGGGGGGGATGTTGACAATTTATTTGTTAGAAGACTATTTAAAAGAATAGTTACGAAGGTTAAGATTAATAAGTTAAAATGAATAAGTTATCATTTAATACACAACACTAAGATTAACAGTTCATGTTTCATATACATATGTGGTTAAAAACATTCTATATGTAATTATGATTTGTGAATTGACTTCATTTCCCAAGAGGCATTGAGCAATGGAAAAGGCACGTGATGTCGTGAAGTTTGTTGGTGATTTTGCAACAGCCATCTTGTGAACGATTTGCTGAACAAGCACGCTATATTTTACTTTGTTTCTTTTTCATTAAACGTCTAAAACGAAGCAACGTCTCTCATCGTCATTCCTAGTCTATAAGACGATAAATGTACAACAAGGAGAATATACTTGTTATGGTAATCGGAACGAAAGAGCGGTGGTTTGTCCCACAACTACAGCATCTCACAGTCACCCAATTGCCCTTTCTGCATGGGCTCTACAGCCGGAACCAAACAATGTACAGTGTTCACTAAGCTAGTCGCATCGAAAGCAGTATTTCAAGCCCTTGCACTCTTACAATTAACCTCAATTAAAGTTTGGATGCGTGTATCTAGTTCTGAAATCTTCTCCGTCAGCCCGACTATCTCCCTGCATTTATCACATGTAAATCCTGTGCTGACAGAGAAGGCTATGCTATACATGTTACATGAAGTGCAAGTGACAATAAGAGGAGAAGATGACATGACTCACCGTGTTTGTTGACTGATCCTACTCACCACAGTTTTTGATGGACTTGAAAAAGGCGCGAGCGAAATAATTAAATAAAGAGCGCACGGATGGCATGCTAACAGGCTAGCGAATTACTAGCATGTTGTGCTAGCAACGATTTAGATTGAAGCTAGCGATGTCAGGTTAATGTTTAATGTTGAGTAAGTTATATTTAGCAGTATAAACAACAGGGAATGATAGTAAATAATGATTCAAAACAGAAAGATATTCTAAGCTTACAGACGCAAACCAACTCAACAGCAGCAGCAGCAGCAGCAGCAAGGCAATTGCTGTGAAAGCGGCCTGATTGACAATTGCGGCCTGGTTTTGACTGACAAAGGTTTCAACAGAAGTAATCCTTTCTATTGTGTAACTCACAGACCTCCCCTGTTGTTATATTGGACTGTAAAATAAGACACAAAATACATCACTGCACACAGACACTTACACACTGCACAGTGAGCAAATCCAAGACAAACATTAGCAATAAATGTTTTTATAACCTGTGACCAAACAAAGGACAACTGGCTGGATGAATGGATGGATGCACACAGACATAACGTACACATATAAAACTGCACTTATGAGAAATGCACCTCTCAGGTTTTTTTTTTTTTTTTGCTTCGCCCAAGTCTGTAAAATATTGTTGGTATTTTGGCTATTACTACTGTGATGTAACATGCTTCCCAATATTGTTTTTTTAAACAATTTACTGAACAGCCATGAATATAAATAAGACACTCCATAAAGGTTTTAGGCTAGGAGCAGAAACATCCTTTTCTTCTGGTTGTGTTGCAGTAGTTCAGTCGGTATGACAACACGTGTGCTCATCAGGGTTGGGCAAAATTCACAACTGAAATGTGGACTGTATATTCTTCCATTGTCGAAAAAGCTGAAGTTAAACCCTTAACGAAATTAAAGGTATTTATGAAAAATGTTTGAAAGGATGTACACTCATGTACAGTTGGCCACACCCCACATGATGTTGAAATGTAATGACTAGAGGAGGGATTTACTGAATTACAAAGCAAGGAAATTTTGCACAGTAATTTCATTAGTCAGGTTTATGATGAAACAAATAATTACATTAGTGATTTATTCCCTGACATGTAGATTACATTTTTAAGACATTAAAACTATTAACTCAACCATCAAATATACTGGACTACAAAATGTCCACCATTGTTTTCAGAACACTTTCAGAGCACTTTTTGAAAATAAACCTTGACAACATGTACACTATAACATTCAAAAGTGTTTTTATTTTTATTTTAAATAAATTAATACCTTTATGAAATTGTGTAAAAAAATAAATGAATACTGTTTTTTATTTTATATTCATCATGCTTTTCACAAAAATATTCCGTAAGCACAACTTTTTTCAACATTGATAATTATATGCAATTTTTCTTGAGCACCAACTCAGCAATTTAGAATGATTTCTGAAGGATCATGTGACAATGAAGACTGGAGTCATGACTGCTGAAAATTCAGCTTAGAAATCACAGGAAAAAGTTAGGTTTTAAAATGTGTATTAAAATAGAAATGTGTTATTTTAAACTTATTTTTTTTATATCATTTTAATACTATTTCACAATATTACTGTTTTTACTGCATTTCAGATCAGTAATCCAACCTTGAGTATAAGAGGCATTACAACAATTTAACCGATGCTAAACTTTTGAAAGGTAGTGTATAGCCTATGTATCAATTATATATATTGCGCTAAAACCATACAAGTGTACTAATAAAAAACGTGTATTGTGATTTAAGAGCTAGAAACTGAAGCTTGAGCAGTTATAACAGAATGAGAGAGACATTGATTGATTGATTGATTGATTGAGCGTGTGTGAATTACCTTATCTGTGCATCTCAACAGTGTTTGGCAGTAGCATCTCTACTAATAGTGGAACTAAGTTTAACTGCTTCAAAAACAGTGACGTTACTACCTTGATACTGTGAAAAAATGTGTAGCTTTTCAATTGCAACATATTTTATTGATAAAGTCATGGAGTAGTGCTGACAACAAGTGTGTGTGTGTGTGTGTGTGTGTGCGTGCGTGTGTGTGCCTGTATATGTGTGTGCAGAAAGAGAGAGCAGGAGAAGAGTGTGTTTTAATAAAATGTAATTTCATGAAAAAAACATGGAAATAGTTTGTCACTTTTATTCTATTGTTTGTTATTTTTATTTGGTCAGTGTTTTTTGGATCTTTTGCTGTTTGTAAACGGTAAGGACCTTTTGAAATAACTGAAATCATTTGGCGAAGTGATATGGAACTGTAATGCAGTCAAGACCTGTCTGGAATGACTTTAGAATCAGCATTCAACAGCCCCGCAGTATAATTCCTTTTTAAATTACATTTCTTCATCCTGTTTGCTCTCCTAATTTATTTGGAATTGAATTGAAAAAGCATTCTCATCTCAATGCAGAATATCTCACAGCCCTGGGGATCATAAAGGACTGTATCATCCAAACTCGCACATTCCCTTCTACAGTTGAGAATCGAATACTTAAGATTTCCATTACACGAGAGTAGATGTTAAAACTTCATGCTGATTTGTACTCGGCTTTCGCCAAGATAAGCACCAACTAAGACGTAGCTTTACAGTAACCTATGCTTCTCCATGCATTTACGCTTCTTTCCATATGGTGATGTGAATCTCCTTCTGTCTGGTGTTAATAGCTGCAGTGTATTTTGCACGTCAGCACACACAACGGCTGCAACCACAGTGCGGTCCCCCCCATGACAACCGTCTGGATTGAACTGAGTAGGGGACATCTCTAGGGTCTTCAAGTGGGCACCTTCCGTCCTTCAGTGTTTCGTCGACTAGCCCACGACACCTCAAGAGGGCTCAACAGTGACTCAAGGGGTCCCAGAGTCACTCCCCTCCGTCCCCCACTTAACTCAGCCCAGCTTAATAACCTTTACATCCTTCCTGCTGCTGAGGTTGCTCCTTTCCTCGTAGTTCACATGTGACCAAACCACAATCTCTCACAATCTCTCCACAACCCAACCATACGCGCCAACCCGTTTGACTAAGGCTGTCGAGCCCCACTGCCGACGTTAAAGCAGGTCAGTGGCAACGGTTCCGTATGGCTTACTACCGCAAAACAATACCAATTCTCATTCACGCAAAATACACAGGAACGTAATAACTATAATAACTATGCAAACTATACAAATAAACCAACAGACTCTTCAAGTTTTTCAAGAATTCTTCGAAACCGTAGCGTGGCGGCCTGTACACAGCCAGCCAGAATCTTTCCGTCTCAACCACAGCCAGTTGCTGCTCCTCTCTGCTGCTTCAGATAAGTTCTTTACTGTGCGACGCAACTCTTGGCCACTGAATCCGACGTCTCTGAGGAACCGGGTTGTGGAGTGTGCCACAAATCCTCGACAACCCACTTCCACTGGATAAACCCGGACTCTCCATCCTCGCTGTTCTGCTTCAGTGGCCAGCTGAGCATACCGCAGTTTCTTCCTCTCATATGCCTCATCTACAGCATCCTCCCATGGCACTGTTAACTCTATCAGTTGAACAATGCGTGCTGATCCAGACCACAAAACTATATCTGGTCGGAGGTTAGTGGTGGCAATCTCAGGTGGAAAAATAAGCCGTTGATCAAGATCAGCCAGCATTTTCCAGTCCCTAGCAGCTTCCAGTTGTCCTGGGCGAGAATTGGTTTTAACACCTTTTCTTGGTGGTTGCTCGCCTGGGCGGAGGAATATTGTCTTCTGTGTGTAATGTTTTGCTAGAACAGGTGGCAACTTATTGGTCATGTTACGCTTGTCTTCCAATGCTAAAGCCAAACATCGGAGTACTTGGTCATGGCGCCAAGCAAACCGACCTTGGCTAAGAGCCACCTTACATCCTGTCAAAATGTGCCTTAATGTGGCAGGTGATGAACACAAAGGACAAGAGGGATCCTCTCCTACCCAGAGTTTTAGGTTCTGTGGTGATGGGAGAACATCATATGTTGACCTGATAAGGAAACTGATTCTACTCTCTTTCATTGACCAAAGGTCTTGCCAGCCCATCTTGCGTTGTTCCACACTCTCCCATCTCATCCACTCTCCCTGCTTGGCCTGGGAAATGGCCTTTATACACCTCATCCTCTCCTCCTGCTTTCGCACCTCGTTGACTACCAGCTTCCTCCTTTGAGCTGGGGCTGCCTTGTGCCATTTAGGAGGAGCTAAACTGAGCCCCAAACCCCCTCTTCCATGCTGTACCTGTCCCACGATATCACCAATTTGAAGGGCAGCCTTTGCCTCTTCCACAGATTTCTTTGCTGACCACTTTCTACCAGTTTTTAAAACAGGTGCTGCCTCCCTTACACATTTGTCGCGTGACTCTACTAAGGTCATTTCCAGTCTGAACTTGGCACACTTAAACTCCTCGGTTAAAGCAGAGACTGGCAGCTGCAATATTCCTTTACTATAAAGTCCCACTCTGTTGAGGCAGCGTGGAACTCCCAACCATTTCCTGATATATGAACTTATTAACGCTTTCAGCTTATCCACTGTTGTCAAAGAAACCTCGTACACAGTCAGTGGCCACAGCAACCTCGGCAGTAGACCAAACTGAAAGCACCAGAGTTTTAGTTTGCCTGGTAGAGCGCAGCTGTTTATGCTCTTCAACCCTTCCACTGCTTGTCGTCTAACTTCTCCCACTCGAACTGTGTCCTTTAGATCCCCATCGTACCATCTCCCAAGACTCTTCACTGGCTTCTCAGAAACTGTTAGTATTGCATCACCATTAATGAAGAATGTTTTATCTACTACCTTGCCTTTAATCATCTAGATGCTCCTTGATTTAGAGGGCTTAAATTGCATTCGTGCCCATTCAATGTTATCGGTTAACTTACCCAATAACCGATTAGTGCAGGCTACTGTTGTAGTCATGGTTGTCATGTCATCCATGTATGCTCTAATTGGTGGTAGTCGCATCCCAGAAGCCAAGCGCTCTCCTCCTACTACCCATTTTGATGCCCTAATGATTACTTCCATTGCCATGGTAAAAGCCAGTGGAGAAATGGGGCATCCTGCCATTATTCCAACCTCTAAGCATTGCCATGTAGTGCTGAATTCTGGAGTTGAGAAACTAAATTGCAAATCTCCAAAATAGGCTTTCACTAAATTTGTTATCGACATTGGTACCCTGAAAAAATCAAATGCTGCCCAAAGAAGCTCATGTGGCACTGAACCATATGCATTAGCCAAATCCAGGAATGTCACATGGAGCTCCTTCCTCTCCTTTTTAGCTGATTGAATTCGTTGCTAGAAAACATTGATGTGTTCTAAGCATCCTGAGAACCCTGGAATGCCCGCTTTTTGAACTGAAGTGTCAATGAAGCCATTCTTTAATAGGTAGGTTGACAATCTCTGTGCAGTAATGCTGAAGAAAATCTTACCTTCGACGTTTAATAGTGAAATAGAATGAAACTGACTGATGCTTGTAGCATCTTTTTCTATGGGTATAAAGACACCACCTGCTCGGCGCCATGCTCTAGGTACAACCTGCTTTTTTCCATGCCACTTTTATCAATTTCCACAGAATTCGTAGAACTCCTGAAGCACTCTTGTACACTCTGTACGGAACTCCATTAGGCCCTGGAGATGATGAAGCCCTTGCCTTTCTCACAACCTGCTCTATCTCTTTCCACTTAGGTGCACAGACCTCCATTTGGTATTCTGGTGGATTGATAGGTGGGATGTCTGACGGAACTGACATAGGCTCATGCCTTTTTGCATCTGTATGCGTTTCCTCCAAATATCTCTCTAGCTCAACCCTAGATGCTTTTAAAGTGCCATTCTTCTCACTGGTGAATAACTTCTTTACGAATTTGAATGGGTCTTTATAGAAATTAGCCCTCGCACGCTCCTTCTTTTTGTAGCGTTTCCGTAGGCGCTCAGCTCTGCGTAATTTTGCAAGCTTATCTTTTATGGCCCTTTGTAAGAGATTGAGTCCCCCCTTCTGACTTTGTTCTGCTCTTTTCCATTGCTTCCTCAGCTGTCTCCTTTCTCTAACTAACCCTTTAATTTTCTGCTGCCGTCTAGACACTGCAGGAGTAGTTTGTAGTTTTTCCTTCCTTTTTTCCACACCAAACCTCTCACTTCCATATGCGTAAATGATGTCCCCAAATTTATGCAGCTATTTTCAACTGTACCAGTTAATCTTTCCAATGCAAAGCATAGATCTGTGTTTACCGTGTCCCATGCAGTTTTCTCACAAGCTCTTGGCCATCTAACTCCAGGCCTATGCCCGTTGAGGTTCTTTTCTCTCTTATGCTGGTTAGTCTGACCGGGTTCACAAGTATCAATGTATTCATCACTAACTGTGCAAACCCTCCTCTCCTCTATGACAGGGCTGCTGATATCCTGCGAACTGTGGTTTGCTTCCTGTCGCTGGATTTCATTCGACTGACTTGACTGACTTCGTAAGAAGTACTGATCAATGCGAGGCCCTTGTCTCTTCTCCCTCAACCATTTCATTTTCCCTTGATGAATCTTCAAACCCCTGACCGTTGGCACCTTGCTCCAGCCACAGACACAAGCTTGGAGTTCAATGACTTTGCTAACTGCAGAATCTGAACTAGTCTTTTGTGAAGTACTCTCCATACTCATATCCGTTTCCATTCCAAAGTCGTTAACCATGTTGTCCAACATTGAGTCATCTTCCGCCCCCGCTCTCGCAGACTCTAGGGGTATTTTTCTCTTTAATTTCTCTGAAGCCTTGGCCGGGTGTCTCCAGCATCCTGTAAACACAGAGCTGGATACTGCCGACAAGGGTAGCTAACCCTTACCAGCCCCATTGGGGCCTCTTTCCTCCTGTCAGCTGTCTCTCCAGGCTGTCACAAGGTCTTTCCCTTGTTGCCAGCAGTACTATTCACTGCAGTCACTGGACGTATCCAGATCTTCATGATTTCCATTACACGAGAGTAGATGTTAAAACTTCATGCTGATTTGTACTCGGCTTTCGCCAAGATAAGCACCAACTAAGACGTAGCTTTACAGTAACCTATGCTTCTCCATGCATTTACGCTTCTTTCCATATGGTGATGTGAATCTCCTTCTGTCTGGTGTTAATAGCTGCAGTGTATTTTTTAAATTTTTTTATTTAACCTTTATTTAACCAGGAATAGTCCCATTGAGTTACAGTAACTCTTCTCCCAGGGAGTCCTGGCCAAGATAGGCGGCCAAAAAGTTGCAAAGAAAAAAACATTTAAAAAAAAGACAGGACAAAAAAATTACATACTACACAACAAATCTCTATACATAGACTATACATATACAAACAGGACATTTTGTTTAACTTAAGTAAATACAAACATATAATTTAAAGGGTACCTAGTTAAAAACAATTACACCGTTCAGTCAAAGTTGACTTTAAAAGGTTAATAAAAATATGAATAGATGGAAGTGATTCTAAATTTAAGGTGTTTTGGAGTTCTTTTCAGACATTTGGTACATATGATGAAAAAGCTTTTTTACCTAATTCTGTTTTTGTTGATGGAATAATTAATAATATTTTTTTGACGACCTTGTTCTGTAAATGGGTGAATGACGGATAAGGATTTAAAATGTGAAAAAAAAAATAAAACTGGCAAAAAATTCCAATTTTAGGACTTTCTATACTTATTAGAGTGTTGTGTATGTAATGCAATTACATGTACACATTTCAAAAATGTAATTAACCATTTTTTTTGGTGAATCAGATCTTTTTCCCCATGAAAATGTCATTCCTGGGTAACGTAATGAATTTTTAAATTAATTACATTGCTACCATTGTTGGCATATACAAATGTACTGATATCCATAATTGGAGCTCAACAAACAATTAGTGCTCGGAAAACTACATTTTAATAATAATTAATATAATCAATTTGGGATTTCATATAGACATGGGCTCATTTTTGGCTGCTGATAACTCAAAATTCAGAACCAAATTTAAAAAAAAGCTGGGAAAAGTTTAAAAATGTTTTCCAATAAAGTAAATAAGACTTGTTTTATCCTTAACTCAACAAAAAAACTGAATTGTGTAATCTAACACACAAAAACGGGTTAAATTAATTTCCTGTGTCATTGTTAGCCGGAATGACATACTGTTAGACAGAAGGACATTCTGCAGTATTTTTCAGGATTACCATGAAAACCAGCCTTGGTATCATTTTTCTTTCCAACACTCAAACTTGAAACAAAGTAAGAAACACTAAAACTTTTTTTAAATCGTTAAAAACGTGTCAATCAACTTTTTTATGTAAATTGATTAATTCAGCGAACACTTAAATGCAACAGCATTTCACACATTTTGTGATAAAACATTAACATATTTTATAAATATAGCTATAAATGCTTTATTCTTGATTTAAAAGCATTTCTTTAATGTTTAATAATTGTATTTTCATACTTTATTATTTATCAATTTATCATTTCTAAATGAAGTATTGCATTATTTACAAACCAGTTATGTAGGAACTGTCAGTGGTTCATAAGATCACTTAGAAAGTGTATGTAAATGATTAATAAACTATTAAAATGTACATTCATACATGATTATTTAGACATATAGTAATAGTTACATAGTGTGTTAGTAAATGCTTTATTTACATGTATTTCTACTATAATTCAGGGTTAATTCAAGTTGTTATAAAGCATTTAGTAGTGGTCAGTTAACTATTTTGTGACCTCATCTAAAGTGAGGACTAGTTATGCCTTGTAAAGCATTTATAAAGGAGATTTAAAGACTCAGTTATCTTCTAAACAGAAAAAGGAAACAAACACAACACAGTGATTCAGAACATAGAAATATTTAACTGAGTCTTTAAATCTCCTTTATAAATGATTTACGAGGCATAACTAGTCTTCACTTTAGATGAGCTCACAAAAATAGTTAACTGACCACTACTAAATGCTTTATAACTACTTGAATTAACCCTGAATTACAGTAGAAATACATGTTAATAAAGCATTTACTAACACACTAAGTAACTATTACTATATGTCTAAATAATGTTTTTTATAAGATGTCTTTATAACTACCTGAATTTACTACATTTACTCACACTTTCTAAGTGATCTTATGAATCATTTATCAACTCCCAAATAACTGGTTTGTAAATAATGCTATACTTCATTTAGAATTTATAAATTGATCATTAACAAAGTATGAAAATACAATTATTAAACACATTATAGATATGCTTATAAATCAAGAATAAAGCATTTATAGCTGTATTTATAAATTGCTTATTAATGTCTATTAATGCTTTATAAATTATGAATTAACTGTTTACTAATGCTTAACTAATGATTAATAGCATGCAGTTATTATAAAGTGTTACCAAAATGGGGTATAATTAATAAATATGACTACATCATTCGTGATTACATTATTATTAACATTACAAAATTCAATTCAAAGATAATTGAATGTGACTCATTGAATCATATGAAATCAAGATGAATGACAGCAAAAATATGGCAAAAAAACATACAATTATGTAAATAATGTTAAAAATATAACTAAAATAACTATGCCTAAAAGTTTACAAATGTTAATTAAAAACTAGATTGTTACGCTTATTTCATTCTGGATAACGGATGACATGTGCTGGCTAACAGAGGTTTTTTGTTATCCAAGAATGACATGTTGTTATCCAGGAATGACAAAACAAATATTTTTTCTTTATAATCAGGCACTAACTTAACCACCATGGAAAACTACAACTTAGCTATCATCGCTATAAGGTTATCTTTTAGATCAAATAGATAGTTTTTTAATATAAAAACATTATAAATGTTTTATTAGTGTTATCCAAAAGGACACATGATATTGCTGCAAAGTGCACCAGTGACCGAAATGGTCAAAATATGAACATTTTAAGAGAAGCTTATTCTTTTTGATACAATATTATGTCACTTGACATACCAAAATGCATTATGGTCCAAAATGGTAATTTATGTCTGTTATCCAGGAATGACATTAGAGAAATCACAATTTTGAGACAAAAGTCTTTGTCATAAAAATGTAAATAAACTTAGTATTATCACTATATTTGTAGGTATCGGTGAAAACATCAATACAATTATGCCCAAGTAGATTATAAATACTTTTATTTATATTTTTTACATTTTTGTCGTATTTTTGTATTCAGATTTTAAGCCGGGACAGTTACCCGGAATGACATTTTGGGACTTTTGAGCTCAATAGTTCCTTCAAGATTAATTATTTATATTGAATTCTCACACGAGTAATTAAAGAGGGGGAAGTTGAGTCATTTAATGAAGTGCATTTAAAAATGTATACATCTTTAATGTAATTAATATGCTTTGGACACCGGAATTGACACGCCACGTCATTGACCCAAATACTGTTTTGGTAAGTAAGTAAATTTGAAATGTAAATGGGTAATTTACCCATTAGTGCTTTGCCAATAAAAATCAATAGATGAAATTTTCTTCTGAGAGAGAGGGAGGGCCATTGTACAGTTTCATACAGAGTGCAATGGTGAGTCCTAGCTGTTGCATCTGTAATGAAACGTAAGGCAGAGTGATATAATACATCTAGTTTTTTTAATAAAAATGAGGTAGAGTGCATATAAATTAAATCACCATAATCCAAAACTGTTAAGAATGAACTCTGCACCAACCTTTTCCTTGCTGAATAAGGAAAGCACCTCTTTAATCTAAAATAAAAACCTAACTTAGGTCTGAGTTTTTTTTAAAAAGGCTCTCAATATGGACCCCAAAAGACAATTTATCATCAATCCAGATACCTAGGTATTTGTAAGAAGTTACTCTCTCTATTGGAGTACCACTTTGTGTTAAAATAGTGAAATCCATAGGAGAATGTGAACGTGTAAAGACCATTAATTTAGTTTTTAAATACTTTAATCCTACCAAAGATTTTTGTACCTGACTAAAGGCAGACTGTAAATGATAAATTGCTTCCTTCAATGATGTAGCAGAGGTGTACAAAATAGTGTCATCTGCGTAAAAATGAGCCTTTGTTTGATTCAGACCTACACCTAAATTATTTATATAAATAGAAAATAAAATAGGACCCAAAACTGATCCTTGGGGGACACCCATTTTTACTTCTAGCAATGATGATGTACAGTTATCTAGTGTCACACACTGTGTTCTACCACTCAGGTAATCAGAAAACCAGTTTAGCTCAGTGCTACTAAAACCTATGTTTTGCAATCTTTGCATAAGGATATTATGATCAACGGTGTCAAAAGCTTTAGATAAGTCAATGAATAGAGCAGCACAAGACTTTTTGGCATCTAAAGCATTGACAATATCATTTATAACACAGGTTACAGCCGTAATTGTACTGTGTCCTTTCCGGAAACCAGACTGAGTGGAACTTAAAATACAGTTATCAGCTAAAAAAATTTTTAGTTGCTCATTTATTAGAGACTCAAATAGTTTAGACGTGACAGATAATCTGGAAATTGGCCGATAATTATCTAAGGCCGATGGGTCTCCACTTTTTAATAGTGGGAGGACAAATGCAGATTTCCATGATTTGGGGATAGAACCACTGCATAAACTAAGATTAAAAATGGAAGAGATGGGTTTAGCAATCAAATTTGCAGCAGTTTTGAGAAAAAATGGCTCAATCTGGTCTGGCCCAGCAGACTTTTTACAGTCCAGGCCTAACAGAGCCTTTTGCACTTCAGAGACAGATATTGAAGTAAAGTTAAAATAATTCAAATTTACATTAGACAAGTTTGTGATAGAAGTTACACTATCTGTGGGGTTGGTTGGGAATGTTGACTGAGTATCTATTCCTGCATTAATAAAATGCTCGTTGAATGTATCTACTATATTTTGTTTACCCCTTACTTCACCCTGACTTGCTATCATAACTTCTGGAATAGTTGGAGGGGGTACGTCTCCCGAAGAAGATTTAATTACTTTCCAAAAATGTTTGGGGTCATTAAGGTTTTCATTTAATAAATTCAGATAATATTCACTTTTTGTACTTTTTATTAATCTTGTGCATTTGTTTCTTAATACCCTATAATTTACCCAGCATTTATCATTATTATTTACTTTTGCTTTAATCCATGCTTTATTTCGTTCTCTAATAGCTGTTGCAATAGAGTCATTAAACCAAGGATTGTCTCTACCCCTCACTCTGTATCTTCTAATAGGGGCATGTTTGTCAACTACAGCTAAAAAAGTATTTTTAAAATAATTCCAGGCCAGCTCAACATCATCCATATCACAAACTAAGTTTAAATCACTTTCATGAAGAAAAGCTTGCTCATTAAAACATTTATAATTTCGTTTAAAAATGTACTGTGGTTTAGTTTTAGTCAATTTGCAGTTTCTAACACACACAACCATACAGTGATCACTGATATCATTACAGAAAACTCCAGTAGCCGAATACTTATGTGGAGCATTCGACAGAATTACGTCAATTAATGTCGATTTCTCCATTCTTTTTTGATTTAAACGTGTAGGTGACTATACTAGTTGGGTCAAATGTAAAGCATCACATATGTCTCTTAACGCTGATAAAGGTGATAGCCAGTCCCAGTTCAAATCTCCTAGGAGAATATACTCATTTGACAGTTTATGCAAAAAGTCAGACAGTAGAGCAGTTGCTCCAGCTGCAGCCGAGGGTGGCCGGTAACATCCTACCACAGTCAGAAAAGCGCCATTTGGGAGATTTAATTTAATGGAACATAATTCGAAGAATTTTGGCTTTGTAATTGATTCAATGGAACAACATTCCAACGATGCCTTAACATATATGGCTACTCCCCCTCCTTTACCCATACGATCCGTCCTAAAGAGATTATACCCTTCAATATGAATCATATTGCTCGTGATTGATGGTTTGAGCCATGTTTCTGAGAAGACGATTATGTCACTTTCTGTCAGTTTAGCCCACAGACGAATAGCATCGATTTTATTAATCAGGCTGCGCATGTTGACATGAATAAAACGCAAGCCACTGCTATCTTTTAAATCGTCAGGGCTCAGAAGCTCACGCATTTTTGGGCCTGGGTTTGGATGGACATTACCTGAAAGGAACAGGAGTAGAATAATCCAAACTGATCTTGCCGGGCGGCTGTTGCCGACTCGATGATCGCGCCTGCAGGAGTTAAACTGGAACCGTCGTACTTCTGCCCACTTGAAAAGTCCATACCCATGCAGGGTGCAGACCAATGAAGCCATTAGGACTGATGTAAAGCCATCGGCATCAAACAGCATAGTCACAGAATTTGGAAGAACAATTTGCGAAGAAGCAAACAATCCATCGCCAGATAATCCCAGAGTATTTACAGTCCGTGAGCTCAGCACACAAGCGAGCACTGCAAGCAGCAGGTAAACTGGTAGCCTCATGTTGTTGTTGTTGTTGTTGTAGCCAGACCAGCTTGTTTCGTTGATAAAGTGGGCTATATTATTGTTTACTGTTTACGATAGAGTTTGTAAACACAGTTCTGAGACACACGATGAAAATGATTCCAAAATCAGGTAACCCGTTTAGCAAAAAAAAAAAAAAAAAAACTACTAATACAGACACAAGGAAACTACGCAGACAAACGTGTAAACACCGACGCCTCCATCTTGGGTTTGTGCCAGCACATATTTTGCGCGTCAGCACACACAATGGCTGCAACCACAGTGCGGTCCCCCCATGACAACTGTCTGGATTGAGCTGAGTAGGGGACATCTCTAGGGTCTTCAAGTGGGCACCTTCCATCCTCAGTGTTTCGTCGACTAGCCCACGACACCTCAAGAGGGCTCGACAGTGACTCTGGCGTCCCAGAGTCACTCCCCTCCGTCCCCCACTCAACTCAGCCCAGCTTACTAACCTTTACATCCTTCCTGCTGCTGAGGTTGCTCCTTCCTCGTAGTTCACATGTGACCAAACCACAATCTCTCCGCAACCCGACCATACGCGCCAACCCGTTTGACTAAGGCTGTCGAGCCCCACTGCCGACGTTAAAGCAGGTCAGTGGCAAGGGTTCCGTATGGCATACTACCGCAAAACAATAGATTAATAAGATTAGGAATCAGATACTTGCAGTATTGATTCAGATAGGAGGGGGGCCTTGGAGTAAAAAAGGTTGGGAACCACTGACATAAAATATAGATTAACATGGCAGAGGTAGAGCTGCATCTTCCACCAAATAATTACAAATCCAATGTTTGGAAACGCACAAAGTCAGAAGACAGTTAAGTTAATTTATGATTTGTTGTCTGTCTTAACCAAAGCGAACTATCTGTACCATATTGAATTGTATAGCATCATATTTTTTTCTATTGCATCGTATTGCATTGAATAGCAATTGTTGAATCGAATCAAAATCGTATCGCACTGCATCGTAATAGGGGTGAATCATATCGCATCAGTAGCTGCTTTATATGTATTTTTAATGTATTGTATCGTTGGCTATGCATCAAGATCACATCGCTATGCATGCTCGTCTACTATATTCTATATATGAATACTACTTCTATACTCTTCTATACCTGAAAAACACTGTTTATTTCATTTGTATCTTTAAGTTTTATTTATTTGAGCTATTGCTAATTTGTTTATTTGTTATTTTATATATATTTTATGTGTACTTGTCCTTAATAATGTTTGAAATTTATATTAGTTAGTTAGGTTAGCCATTGGCAAAAGTTCCTTGTGTAAGTGTTCTTTAGGCTGCTGATTTTTGTTCATGGTTTTTAGCTGCAACCAAATGTTTTGCAAAAAGAGACACAGAATAAATATGTTTGATCTCAATGTTTAACTTAGACATTTATTTTACCACATTCTAAACTTGGAATTCTAATTGTTATAATTCAAATGATAGCCAACCCTATTGCCTTCTTATCATGCTCTTACTGAACAGGTGGTTTTTGTATGGTCATTCGCACAGTGGGTCGAGGTCAAGAGAAGTTCTTGAAGATAAGAGTTTATAGAAGAGCATAAGTGTGTATGTGTGAAGGTCTTTTTTGTAAGTTATTTTTCTATTAAATATCAAAACCAAAACAAACTGTGAAACGATCCTTCTGGGAGCATGACTTCACTCAGTATATCTGATATTGTGTGCACTGCAGTATGAGGAAAGTTTACTTCAGGCACGTTGATTGTTGTGCATGCATCTGCGTTTGTGCACATTCTGACATTACTCTTTGTTTGTGTGTTGACAGATGACTGGAAAGCAGATAACGCCAAAACCGGTATGCCTGCCAAAACGTCTCTTTTAAAAGTAAGTGCCCTTTATCTGTAAGCACTGTAATGGACAATTCATCCGTCTGTCACCTATGGAAGCATATGAGTAGCAATATTCAATTTGAAATGTAATATGCAAAATGGCAATGCATTTCTGTATTTGAATTTACATTTTCCATTACATTTGTGCAACGTTGATAAAAAATCAATTATATAATTTACATTTGCCATTTCATACACTAGTTTTAATATGTAAATTGAATACATACTTTAATGCTTTATAAGTTGCAAAATTAAAATGTATTACAGAAATGATTAGATATTTTAACATGTTCAAGCAAAAACTGTAGCAAAATGATCATTTAAATGTTATTTTTCTTAATTGCATTTACACTCACATTTAAGACACTTGCGATTGCATTTTCATTAAATGTCCCGCAATGAATGTCGCAAAATTCATTTTTGACGGGGCAGGGACGTGATCGGCTCGGAATGCGTTTTCAATTTGCACATTGAATTTTGCTACATTCATTGCGGGACATTTAATGAAAATGCAATCGCAAGTGTCTTAACTGTGAGTGTAAATGCAATTAAGAAAAATAACATTTAAATGATAATTTTGGTACAGTTTTTGTTTGAACATGTTAAACAGATCTAATCATTTCTTTAATACATTTTCATTATAATTTTGCAACTTAAAAAGCATTAAAATATGTATTCAATTTACATATTAAAACTAGTGTATGAAATGGCAAATTTAAAATTAAATTATATAATTGAATTATCATTTTCATTTTGCACAAATGTAATGGAAAATGTAAATTTAAATACAGAAATGCATTGTCATTTTACATATTGCATTGTCATTTTACATATTGTATTAGAAATTTGCATATTACATTTCAAATTGAATATTGCTACCCATGTGCTTCCATAGTCATCATGTGTCACCTGTCATTCTGTCTCTCTTGCAAACAAATGTTGTTTTCACTGTCATACAAAAAAATATTTTACAGGATATATAAGTGGAATGTATAATTTCAGCACTAGTCCGTGACACCATACAGAATTCCCAGCTCTTCCTCCTCATCTAAAATGCATCTTCACAAGTTTTAAAATTCAAATTGGTGAATTAGCCTTCTGGGTTGGCATACAAATTGACATTGTGACTGAACAGTTGTGGTGTTTTGTTTTTGAACAATTCAGTATTTAAACAAATTATTCTTGTATAGTTTACATGGACTGACTCATTTTGGTCCACTGAAGTCTCTTCATGTTGAAGTGTGCTTTCTTCCCGTTAAAGACTATCCACCTTATATTTAATGTAAGAGCGGATATGGCCATTTGTAACATGGATGTGCAAGGCTTCCGGTGCCATCCGCTTCCAGTTATTTTAGCTACATAAAAACTGCATTATGCTGCTTGAAATTGCAAACTATTATATTATTTTTATTTATTATTACAATCATCAACACACTAGTTTTTAGTGCAAATAGTTTTGCTGGATGTTGCACTTTTTTATTTTTTTTGCTATTTACCGATAGTGGCTAATGATTTGGAAGTCTCGCACATTCACGGGAAATAGCTTAATTCAGCATCACAAAATAAGTTGGATAGCACAAGCAAATAGCAGTTGATTGTGAGCTGTAAAAGACAAACAAGTAGTCCTGCATAAATTACATGTCATTGCTTGAGCCAGAGGTTGATGTCAGAGAGAAATAGGATACATTACTTTAACACAAAAAATGGCACACTTCAGTTTAATTGCTGAAAAGTAAAGCAGCAGTTTTTAAAAGCGCTAGATATCTGATCAGCTATGAAAAGTAAAAAAAAAAAAACATTATTTTAATTATTTATTTTATAGACATTTTTATTCAGTTTAATGAGTCTCAACTTTACTCCCCAAAGACAAATTCATGTCTTTCCTTTTATGTTGGTATTATTAAGTTGTAAGCTTCTGACTATGATTATTATACCAGCATCTGTTCGTGGCATGGCAGGAAATGATCTTGGAGGAGTTACACTAAATGAAATGGATTGTTGACAGCTGAGCTCTGAAGTTGTCCCAAATGGAGTGCTGTAATGCAGCTGTGTTTTTCTTATAAGAAAGTCTGCAAGCTGGAGTTGAAGACGTCCAGGTGTCCTCAAGGACAGTTGGATGAAAACACCATAGTTTTTGTACCCAGAATGCCAGAACATATTGGGTCTGCAATGCATGCACACAAGGCTCGCTATATCTTCATGTCAAAAATTGACTATAAATGATTATTCAAAGCCCTTCAGATGCTCATTTAGCCTCAAGAATTGTATAAATATTATCTAATTAATTTACAATCTTGTTTGAAAAAGAGAATGATTTAGATTTTTCTTGCATGTGTGAAAGGGAATTCTGAAGTTAAAGGAATGTTCTGGGTTCAAGCTCTGATGACAGTATCTGTGGCATGCTGTTGGTAACCACAGACAATAAAAACTGACTTGTCCCTATATTTGTAAAGACAAGCAAAACTTTTCTGAACATAGAGACCGGGTACACACATGAATGGAAAACGTACATCGGAAATAAAGAAACACATGAAGAAAACGCATGCACCTAGAAAAAACACCAGATACAGAAACACGCTGTAAATGCCCACTACGCACATACATAAAAATGTAAAAAAAAAAAAAAAAAAACACCTTTCTGGTCATCAACAACACCACTGACGAGTAGACATTGAACAATAAGCGGTCCCAGCCAGGTTTGTCACTTGTTGGGGTCCCCTTGAAACATTTCCGTGCTATTTGCAATGTGTTTCTGTATTTTGTTGCATTGTCAGTATTTGCAGCACATGTGTTGTCTATTGGCTTGGCAGAAAACACCAGCAAATTAAGAAAACATAGTTTACTTTTCTTTTGACTAAAATGCCATTTAATTTTAGTCATATTTTAGTCATCTGAATTGTTTTAGTTTTAGTCGATTAAATATCACAAGAATAGTTTTAGTCAACTAAAATAATAAGGTCACTTAAGACAAAATAGAACAAAGATACAATTGAAATAGTGCTTTAAGTTTGCCAAGTAGGTCTAATACAGAGCTAGAGTTAGACTTTCGCATTGTCCATGATTTTGATGGACAGGGTCGAAAAAATTCTGTCATGATCTTTTTACCTTTCATTTTAATTTTTCATATTTTAATTATAATAAGACATTTAAAAACAATTGGTTCTGTTCACATATAATTTTTTTTTATCGTAAACTTACAAGACGAGCATAGGCTAATATTAAATGTTTTAATGGCTATGTATTTAATATTACTCCTAGAATCGCCTCTGTTGCCGTTTCTGAAATTGCTCACTTTTTTATTTTTGGGTGAAGTAACCCTTTAATGCACAAATCCAATGATACATGTCTGATTTTCTGCCACTTGTTTTACTTTCACTTTAGACATAACCGACTGTTTAAATGACAGTTTTGTGTGTTTGTCATTTCAAGCGTGATAAGATGCGAAAGATAATTAAATTCAGCACTCTTGCGGTTAGAGAGGTGGCTCAACTGTCTCAAATTGAGTTCTCTTTCGCATCTTGTGCTTAAATAGTTGCTTTATTGTTTAAATTGGCAGACCATATGCAAATGCATGATAAAATTTATCTCAGTTCATTGTCGAGCCAATGTAAAATTATTTGTTTTCCCGGAGTTGTCACTCCACACAGTTTACAAATGGTCTTGTTTTCCTTGACATCAAATGTGAAATTTATCCAGATATGTCCGTTTTCTTCTTTCTCACAGATGGTGACATTTTTATACATTTTATAAGACATGCAGCAATTATATGTCCGTTTTCTTCTTTCTCACAGATGGTGACATTTTTATACATTTTATAAGACATGCAGCAATTGTATTCTATTAACCTGCCCGGTAGATACATTACCATTCAAATGTGTGCATCTAATCTTCCTACCAAACAGAGATTATTTGTGATTGAATCTCTTCCCAAATCATCCCTCTCTAACATCTTCGTCTCGTTCATGACGAAAAGGTCAATAGATTTTTGTTACAGGTTTTGTCATCAAAAACTTATCGACTTATCGTCTCATTTTCATCAGTGAAAAACGTACTTGGTTACTAACGTAACCTTGGTCCCCTTAGATAACGGGAACGAGTACTGCGTCGCTAGACGCATTGGAAAAAAAAAATTCTCCTATTTACTGAACCTTATAGAATCACGCATTGAAACTGTATGAGCCAATGGTCGAGCTGTGGAGTTGCACCAAAAAAAAAAGTGTGCTTTTACTCAGATGGGTCACTGTAGGCCCATCGAGGCATAAGCTAGCGCAAATGCATCCACTATCCAGTGAGAAAGTCCTTGCTTCATGACCGGATGCCCTTGGTGCGGCCTCCAAAGCTCACAAAGAGCTGTTCTGACTGCCTGAACTGGGAAGAGCGCTCAATACTCTTATGGCCCGAACAGGGCAGAGTAAATGTGGCTCCTGCTCGCCCTCAGAGGGGGGAAGAGCAGAAAGAGTAATGAATTGTACTATGAACTGAGTAGAGAGCACCATAGGTAGCCATGGCTATGTCTTGGTTTGAGGATGACTTTACAGTCGTAAGGCCCAAACTCAAGGCAAGAAGCACTCACAGAGAGCACTTGCAAGTCGCCCACTCATTTGACCGATGCTATTGCTAGCAGGAGGGCGTTCTTTAACGAAAGGGCCTGTAGTTCGGCCGACTGGAGCCCTGAGGACCGTGGACAGGTGTCCTATGTAGGATCCTTTGAGGGGCGAGTTGTGTTTAGCCTTTTGGACCCCTTCAGAAAGCAAACAACCAGGTTGTTCCTGCCTATGGGCTGGAGCGCGTTGAGTGTTTTCTGTTAGAACGGTGTCGTGTTAGCGGCCCCTAAGTTAATAACTAATGATCTTTGCAACGGAAGTGAATCGCTCAATCAAAACTAACTTTTGCTGGACAATAACTTTATTTTAGAGCTGCTATAAAGCCAAAACAATCTCTGTTACTATAATTTCCTATTATCACTGTAAAGCTGCTTTGAAGTAATCTACAGTATATTGTTAAAAGCTCTATATAAATGAAGGTGACTTGACTATGGACTGGCCAGCCACAGGAGTGTGGAATGCTGCTATGGCTGCCACATAGACCTTGAGCGTGGAGGGGGTTTAAAATGTCACAGGATGTCAGGTCTTCACTCCGTGCACAGCCGGAGAAAACAGACCACTTAAAAGCATAGAGATCTAGTGGATAGGGCTATAGCCTCAGAAATACTGTTTAGGACCCTTGCGGAGAGGTTCATAGGCTCCCGTCGAGGGGCCAGAGGTGAAGGGCCCACAACTCTGGTTGTGGGTGCCAGATCAGTCCTTCCTCAGGAGAATTGGCCACGGGGCTGCTGAGAGCAGCTGCATCAATTCTGGGAACCATGACTGGTTTTGCCAGAAGGGGGCCACCAGAAGGACTGGGCGTTTGGCCTCCCTGATCTGTCTGATGACCTGACGGAGCAGCTCAACCGGGGGAAAGGCGTCTAAGGGAAGGCTGGCCCATTTGTGGGTCATTAGTGAGCGTTGCCGGACATGTGTGCCGCTCTCAGTGCCCTGCACGTGTGCATCTGGCAAGCTTGTACAGAGGTCTTGATCTGAGTCCAACTTGGTGGCTTATGTAGGACACCAACTGCCATGCTATCCGAGTGGACTAAGACATGGTGCCCTTTCAGGTCTGCCAGGAAGGTTCTGAGGGCCAGAAAGACTGTCAGCATTTCCAGGCAGTTGATGTGCAGCCACTTACAGCTGCACATCTGCACAAGGAGTCTAGCGAGGAGAAGATGTTCGTCACTGAAGGACAATTAATCGATGGTGAATGTACCTGGTTACTAACGTAACCTTGGTTCCCTGAGATAACAGGAATGAGTACTGCATAACTTGAAGTTGAATTGAGCTGAGTTCCTATGGCAGAATGCCTGCATTATATAGAGGGGTAGCCCCGCCCATTTTGGCGGGCTCTGGCAGGCTTTCACGCTATAGGTTTGTGCAGCCTATCTCAGCCATTGCTTCATGCAATTCATTATGAATAAATGCCTCCTTAAAGTATTACAGTATGTATTTTAATCTCACACTAGGTTACATAAAACAAACTGTTAATCTCAATTATTTGTCTCACAAATAATTAATAATCAGGGACAGTCCCCTTCTGGAATCCTTGTGCATATCTTATGAAAGTTACTGGGTTTACTGTCTATACATGGCCATGACAGGAGTTGAAAAAATGGATATAGGCTTAACTTCACACATCTATGGTTTGTAAGCAATTTTATCACACTAGTCACTTGTAAACGCATATGTTTAAATCATGTGGCTAAACATTCTAATTGGTTAGGTTTACATTGATCCTATATACTTTCATTGTTAGTGTAAACACTATTTTTTGTTAGTTTACAAGGTACAAGACACAATTATTTTCTGTGCTGATTGACCGCATGCCACAGGTACTTTTGACTGAGCTTAACTTGTATTTAACTCAAAACATTTCTTTTAATATTTATTAAATGAGTATCGCCTAAGTTTCCACATTTCTCTCCCCCCTCAGAGCTAGTGAATTGAGAGCAGTCAAAACCACTCTGACCTCTACGTCCTCCCACAAGCCCCTTTCTCCCACAGGCCTTATTCAATCTGAAGACAACAGCTTTTCCCAGCCTGTGTGTGTGTGCGCCTGTAGGTCCCTGCAGCCCATCTGTCTGCCTAGGCTTTGTAAAAAATAAATAAAATTAAAAACACACACACAAAACCGCCTGGCTCTGAATGGCT
Organism: Gila orcuttii; assembly: GCA_026230005.1. NCBI lineage: Eukaryota > Metazoa > Chordata > Actinopteri > Cypriniformes > Leuciscidae > Gila > Gila orcuttii. Next base: position 20,569,879 of record JAPDVR010000017.1, read on the forward strand.
AATTGTGAGATTCTGATTGGACCATCCCTGGAGGATTAGTTTGATGTGGAAAGTACCCATGCTTCCTTTCTTTCAGATTTGAAGTTCCTGTATTCCTGTAGTTATTGTATGTATACTGTAATTTTTCCCCCCTTTGGTCACCAGGGGCTGGAGAAGACCGACATCTCTGCCACCCCAAAGAACCAAGCAGATGACACTACCTACAATGTAGAGCATATCAGTGAGAAGAGGAAAGTTTCCACCAGGTAATAATATTTTGTTAGTTAGTTCAAGTTAAAGGGTTAGTTCAGCCAAAAATGAAAATTATGTTATCATTTACTCCCCTTCATGCCGTTCTAAACCTGTACGTTTTCTTTTGACCTGAGGGTATGTAAATGATAATTTTTAGCTGAACTATCCCTTTCATTTGTATACAGTCCCTCTGTGGTGATTCACACAAGGTTAGTTTTGGAAGTTTGTAATCCTCTGTGCTGGTTTAGTTTTGATCTGTGTCCTGCCAGGAAGGCAGTGAGTCATAGCAGATGAATGCAAAATGCCTGTCTGTCAGATAAGCATCTCTGTGAAGCCTAAGGACTCTCTCTCTCTCTCTCTCTCTCTCTCTCTCTCTCTCTCTCTCTCTCTCTCTCTCTCTCTCTCTCTCTCTCGTGCATGCTGGGAGTGAGTGGGTGGAGCGTGGTGAGTGTGGATGTGAGTGGTAGCCGATTCTGGCTGGTAAAAGTGCTCCTTTTAGTGATGGGCAGATCGAGGCTTCGTGAAGCAATGAAACAGTCGAAGCAAATGTGCCATTTTGTTTCGAGGCTTCGAATCAATCCGAAACCCGTCTCCACGGTGACACCTAGTGGTCACTTTTGCAGGTGTTGATCTGAAACAACCTTTACAAAGAGCTAATAAAAAAATGTGTTGTTTTTTTTTTTTTTTTATTATTGTATTTTTGTAATATATGAAGCTTGTAACCTGTAGTCTCTTCACATTGCATAATGTGATTTTGGTCATGAAAAATGAATATTAATAAAAATAAATCAAGCCACAATGTCTCCCTTTCTTATAGATTTTTATTCAAAAATATTAATTTCTCTGCTGTTGAAGGACTCAGCCTACTTCTTTTTTTACAGATAATTTCTCCAGCCTTTGAAAAAATTCTCTCACAAGGGACACTTGTTGCTGGCATACAAAGATATTTTTTAGCTAGGACATACAAATGAGGAAAGATTACTGCTCTCTCTTTCCAGTAAGTTAGAGGATCATGAGTTCTGGGCAAAAACGCATCGCTGAGGTATTTTTTCACTTCCACTGTGGCATCAGCTGTAGGATTGTGTATCATCTGGGTCTCACGGATACGATTGTCAAAATGTTCCCATAAACTGTCTTGTGTTTCAACTGGTGTTGATGATGATGGGCCTGATGTTGACATTTGTGGTTCTGAATTAAAAGAAAACGGCAATTAGTCACAAATCATAAACTGACAACACATATGAAGTATAAATTTCATGAATCACATTACATAAGATAACATAGACTGAAACTCACCAGGAGTTGTGTTTGAACGCATCAGTGAAGCACACTCCAGTGTGATGTGCTTTTCAGCATCCAGGGCTTTGGCAGGATTTCCAAAAGCCACATTTTTAAACCTTGGGTCCAGCAGTGTAGCCAGTGCCAAGGCTCTAAAAGTCTCGTACCCTCCACATCTGGAGTGCAGACCTTCTTGTAGATGTGAGCCTATGAGCCAACACAAGAGAAAACCATATCAATTAAAATAATGACAACAATATGAGAGTTATGGCCAATTACACGTATGGTCATAGTGTCCTACCTAATTGTACAGTTGATTCCTGCGTTGCATTTCCTTTTTTCTGTGCAAGCTTGTGCTGCAACATCCTGTACAATGGTATGAGCTTTGAAGCAGACACTCTCTGTTCCTCTGACATCTCTGTTGTTGCTAGTTTGAATGGTTGAAGAAGTGTCAATGACTGTTGAATAATGTCATACTCAAGACTTGTCAGGGGAGCAGTATCACTGTTTAAATTGGCAAGTGCAGCACCCACTGGCTCACGTTGCTCATACAAGCATTGTAGCATGTCGAATGTGCTGTTCCATCTCGTTTCAACCTCCTGTATCATTTTCAGACTTGGTCTGCCCATCAAGCTCTGCATCTCCACAAGCTTGTCCTTTGCTTTGCAGCTGGATCTGAACAACCCCACTATCTTTCTGGCTTTCTGGCAAATTTCATTGATGACTGGGGTTTGATCCAGGGCCTTTTTCACTATCAAATTCAAATTATGAGCAAAACATGGGACATGGCGAAGGTTGAGTAGCTGGGCACTTAGGATCATGTTGGATGCATTGTCAGTCACCATGCAGTGAACTTTGGAGGTTATTCCCCACTCAGCCATTAGCAAGGCTTTAGCCTCCATGAGATGCTGGGCTGTGTGGGTTTGGTAAAACCTCCTTACACCCAGTAAAACAGTTGCCATTGTTGCCTCTGGTGTTATGTAATGGCATGTTACACCAAGATATCCATCCATATTAATGGAAGACCACATGTCAGCCGTAAGGCTAACAAATTCCGCCTTTTGTAGGTCCTCCGTTGTCTTCTCCTTGGTTGTGTTGTACCTTTCGCTGACCATTGTTTTAAGCACCTTCCGGGATGGGAGGACATAGCTTGGATCAAGCTTGTTCACAAAGGCCCTGAAACCCTCATCCTCCACGATGGTGAAGGGCTGCAGATCCTTCACCACCATGTTCAGAAGAGCCTCATCCAATTCCCTCTGTCTGCCTTTTAAAAGAGAAGATAAAACATACTTTCAGACAAATATATTGGAAAAATAGTAGCCTACCGTGAAAGTAGTCTACTGGTTCATTTGGAAACCTTCCTAAACAAAGTTATGTTATGAATATTTATGCTCAGTGTGCAGAGAAAGATAAAGTGCATTATAGAAATACAACAATTACAAAAAAATAAAATGATGTCTTGGCTGTAGATTGGGTACTCATATGTAGACATATAAAATGTATATTCACAAAGTATAATATTATATTGACAACATTTGTTTTTAAAGTGATTGGCAGTTGTGATTGGGATGTTAGGCATGTCTGAGTCCATGGCCTTTCTAAACAATGGCCCAACACTTAGTTATTATATTTCACTTATAATTAGCCTATATTTCAAACAATGCATACCTTGCTTAGATGGCCCAGCAGTGTCAGTAGCAGGCCTTGGTACAGGGGGAACACTACCATCCTCTGCACCCTGCAGAATGGCAGGATAAATGCTCCTCAAATGGCGCATCATGGATGATGTATTGTTGCAGTAGGCGAGCTGCCGATCACAATACACACATCTCACTTTATTTGGGGTTTCCAAATGGAAATGCTCCCACACCACAGATGTACGGCATCTCTTCTGTGGAGCCTCCATTTCTATCTATCTATCTATCTATCTATCTATCTATCTATCTATCTATCTATCTATCTATCTATCTATCTATCTATCTATCTATCTATCTATCTATCTATCTATCTATCTATCTATCTATCTATCTATCTATCTATTTTATATGTAGCCTATCTATCTAATAATCTATATGTATCTGTAATATATGTATCTATCTATTAATCTATATATATATATATATATATATATATATATATATATATATATTTCTATCAATGCATCTATTAATGTGTCACTATATGTACTCTGTGTCTCTAAGTCAATGTGTAAATGTAAATTAAATCCTAAATATAACTAAACAAATCGCACTATAAATGTCACTATATCACCAAAAATCCGCTATCTCAAAACCAAACTCCTCTCACAAAAACGTCTCAGGTTACTATTGTAACCATAGTTCCCTGAGAACAGGGAACGAGACGATGCGTCGATCGACGCCATGGGAACGCCCCTAGCGTGACTGCTTCTGAAGCATCTATGTCAACTAGTCCAATGGAAAGAATGAGCGTCACGGGCGGGTGACGTCATGACCAGGAAATGATAAAAGCACATCCGGTGCAAACCGGCATTAGCTTCGAAAATTGCCGAAGCAAGCCGATCACAGGGATGCAGGAAGTATGGCAGGGTGACGCATCGTCTCGTTCCCTGTTCTCAGGGAACTATGGTTACAATAGTAACCTGAGACGTTCCCTTACGAAGGGAACTCAACGATGCGTCGATCGACGCCATGGGAACGAGAATACCCAAAGCGCCAGAATTCCAAGTACCTGAGTGTTAGTCTGTTGTAACTAAGCACTAAGCACCTGAGAACCTGGGGCAGCATCCAGGTCCAGGCAGTAAAACCTAATGAATGCGAGCGGTGAGGACCAGCCTGCCGCATCACACACGTCTTGAAGAGAAACTCCAAGTAATAAGGCATTAGAGGCCGCCATACACCTCGTAGAGTGAGCTCTGACCGCCAAAGGACACGGCTGGTCAGAGTACTCGTATGCAAGTGAAATAGCCTCAACTATCCACTTACTAACCGTCTGTTTAGAAGCAGGAAGACCCTTCTCAGGTGATCCAAGCAAATAAATAACTGGTCGGACTTCCTCATTGAAGATGTCCGATAAACATAAGTATCCAGTGCTCGCACTGGACACAAGAGGTTCAGCCTTTCCTGGTCCGCAGTGTACCACGAAGGAAACGTGAAATCAGGGGGTCTCAACCCAACGATGTACCCCCCACAGGGCGTGGTAAGCCGCAATGGCCGCCACGTAGACCTAAAGCGTGGAAGGACATAGACCTGACGTAAAGCGCTCCTGCAGGAACTCGAGTACTGTGTTCACAGAACAGTTAACCGGATCCCACTGATGTCGGTGACACCATACAGAAAAAACTTTCCATTTAAGCGCATATAGTTTCCTAGTAGCTGGAGCTCTGGAGCTTAGAATGGTCTCAACAACCTCAGTTGAGAGACCACTCTCTATGAGTTGGGCCCCCTCAGAGGCCAAACCCACAGGTTCCAAATCTCCAAATATTGTGCCCCCGGCCTGAGACAGAAGGTCTCTCCTGATCGGGATTTCTCCAAGGGAGGACCGTCTAAGAGATGGATCAGGTCCGCAAACCAGATCCGACTCGGCCAGCGTGGTGCTACTAGCAGTAGGCTTATTCCGTACTGGCGAACTCGCTCCAGAACTCCTGGGTGCAGAGCAACAGGGGGAAATGCGTACAGACGTAGCCTCGGCCACGTCTGCACCATAGCATCCAGCCCAGGGGGCTGGGTGAGTAAGGGAGAACCAAAGTGGACAGTGCGTCGTATGCTGAGACGCAAACAGATCCACCTCTGCTTGGCCGTAAAACTCCCAAATAATCCCCTGGCCTCAGCTCCTGCCTCGACAGGATGTCTGCTCCAATATTTTGGTCCCCAAGAATATACACTGCCCTCAGGGAGAGTACCTTCCCCAGAGACCACAGGAGGATCCTCAGACCCCCCTGACGGTTCAGATAAGAGACCACCGATGTGTTGTCTGTACGGACGAGCACATGATGACCCCTCAGGTCTGGGAGGAATTGCTTCAACGCATTGAAGACAGCCATCATCTCCAGGCAATTTATGTGCCACGAGAGATGATGACTCTTCCACAGACCCTGAACCGAGCGGCCTTCCATTACCGCTCCCCAGCCGGTGAGGGAAGCATCTGTCGAGATAGTAACTCGATGGCAAAGAGCTCCAAACACCGGACCCTGGGTTAAGAACCAGTGCTTCCTCCATATAACTAAGGCACGAAAGCAACGCCGCGTGACCTTGATCATACGAAGTGGGTTTCCCCTCGGGGAGAACCCTCTGGTCCTGAGCCACCACTGTAAAGGCCTCATGTACAGCAGGCCAAAAGGTATCCCGTTGGACGCTGCTGCCAAAAGACCCAACAGTCTCCCGAACTGTTTTACAGTGTGTGACTGGCCTAGCTTCAGCTCTTTTGTGGCTGACAGGATAGCAGCTACACGAACGGGCGATAGGGTGGCCCGCATCGTCACTGAATCCCATACCACACCAAGGAAAGTGGTTCTCTGTACTGGAGAAAGCACACTCTTCTTGGTATTGAGCCTCAACCCCAACATCTGCATATGAGCGAGAACGACACCTCGGTGCCGAACCGCCAACTGCTCTGATTCCGCTAGAATCAGCCAGTCGTCGATGTAGTTCAGAATACGTATGCCCTGCAGCCTGAGCGGGGCTAGAGCTGCATCTACGCATTTCGTGAACGTGCGGGGTGATAGAGCTAGACCGAAAGGAAGTACCCAATACTGGTATTCTTTGCCCCCGAAAGAAAACCTTAGGAACCTCCTGTGCTGAGGGAGGATGGAGACATGGAAGTAAGCGTCCTTCAGATCTATCGTGACAAACCAGCCCTCGGATCTGATTTGAGTCACGATCTGATTGAGTGTCAGCATCTAGAACTTGAGTTCCTGTACTGAACGATTTAACAGACGAAGATCTAAAATGGGACGCAACTCTCCATCCTTTTTTGGAACAATGAAATAACGGCTGTAAAAACCCGACCTCGGTCGGGTGAGTACACCTGTTCTATAGCTTCTTTCGCTAACAGGGCCTTTACCTCTTGCTCCATTACCAGAGCCTGCTCGGGATGCACCACTGTGGGCAACACCCCGCTGTAACGAGGAGGACGTGAACCAAACAGGATTCTGTATCCTTTCTCTACAATCTGCAGGACCCAACGAGAAATATTCGGCAGAAGCTTCCACGCTGCCAGAAAATTTACTAAGGGAACCAGCCTCTCGAGGCTGGTCTCTGGTGTTAACGAGACAGCCAGTCCCGGAGCCTGAAACATAATGGCAGGAACTACCTGAACTGGCTGCTCTAAAACCCCCCTCAGAGGGCGCGAAACCGATGCAGTGCCGCAGCATAGCATCAGCGACTCGCTGGAGACCGCTGCGCCCCGAAGCACCAAGGGTGACGGGGTTGGCAGAACGGTCCCGTGAGGACCCCGAAGTGGAACGGGCACCGTATTCTGAGGTGTACACCGCTCCACTTCGGTCGGGGCTGTCCTCACAGGTCTGACGCCAGTGACGTCAGGACCTCTTTTTTTTATTTTTTTTTTTGAGCCGAAGTCTTCTTCGCCTGAAGAACGGTCCTCAGATCCGGCTTCGACTTAGAAGACTTCGACTGAGAGTGTTGCGCCTGTTTCCATTGTTTATGTGGAGGTGCACGAGACGAAACACTCTCTTTCTGTTGCACATGATATGATGAGCTCGACGGCTGGGGCTGCTCACGCCCAGCAGCCCCAGGGGGCTGGACACGGCGAGGGATAAACTTTTTAAAAGCGTCAGCTTGCTTCTTAGACTCCTGAAATCGCTCGACGACCGCGTGGACTGCGTCGCCAAAGAGACCAGAAGGTTCAAGCGGAGCATCTAATAAAAAAGCTCGATCTTTTTCTTTAATCTCTGACAGATTTAACCATAAGTGTCTCTCAGTAGCTACCAAGGCTGCCATAGACCGCCCAATTGCTCTGGCGGTCTCCTTAGTAGCCCTGAGAGAAAGATCGGTAGCACGACGAAGTTCTCGAATATCGTCATGAGTAATTCCCTCACTACTATCCAGATCCCCCAGCAGGTCAGCTTGATACGCCTGTAGCACTGCCATTGTATGCAGACATGCTCCAGCTTGACCTGCTGCCGTATAAGCTTTGCCCACTAAAACCGAGGTGGCTTTAAGCGGTCTAGTGGGCAAAGCCGAGGCTTTCAGGGACGATGCGGGACCAGGCGAAAGATAGCTGGCTAAATTCTGTTCCGCCTGGGGGATCGCCTCATAACCATACTCTTTTAGCCCTCTTATTCTCGAATAAGTGTTAACTTGAGGGCTAAAAAGTCGTGAAGAGTAAGGTTTATTCCACGATTTCGATATTTCATTGTGAAGATCGGGAAAAAAGGGAAGCTCTCGTGGTGGAGATAATGTAGTGGATGATAAAAAGCGCTCATCTAATTTACTTTTAGGACGAGCGCCTTTATTCTCAGATGGCCATACAATATTTAATTTTTCTACAGCCCGTGACATAACATCCACCAGCTCATCATATGCTGGGGAAATAAATTGTGAATCTTTTTCCCCCCTGTGTGTGCTTTCACTCTCCATACTCATAACATCGACCTCCTCGGAGGAAGGGCATTGAAGTAATGGAGGGCTCTCTCCCCGGGCGGAAGAAACCGCAGAGCGTGCTTCCGACAGCGGGGGGAGAGCGCTGGATCTTCCGGGTAAGGAAGGAGAAAAGGCCAAGAGACCCGTCTCCAACCCCTCCGAAAGATCCTTCCGCGATCCCCAGGAATGCATTCTCCGCGCCGCCTCGGCAGACGCGGGTCCTGATCCCTGAGGATCGCGAGCCTGCCCACTCTTTACATCAAAGAGTGACAGGCGAGAGCGGAGCATGCGGAGCGGTAGCATTTCACAGTGTTGACACTCAGCCTCCTCGAAGGCTGAGACCGCATGCTCCACTCCCAAACAAATGACACAAAGCTCGTGTGTGTCCCCACCCGTTAAATAACGCGGGCAGGGAGGAACACACTGCTTGTACACTTGTTTCGCCATAACGTTTCCGAATAAATTGCAACAGACAACAATAAATAGACAGAGACAGTATATACACAGATCGCTTGCTGAGGCAACAGAAGCTAATGCCGGTTTGCACCGGATGTGCTTTTATCATTTCCTGGTCATGACGTCACCCGCCCGTGACGCTCATTCTTTCCATTGGACAAGTTGACATAGATGCTTCAGACGCAGTCACGCTAGGGGCGTTCCCATGGCGTCGATCGACGCATCGTTGAGTTCCCTTCGTAAGGGAACCCACGATATGAAAATGCGTTGACAAAACTTTTATACTGTGTGATTGTGTGATTTGTTCCCGAACCGACCAATCAATGAAACCCTGATTCGGCGGAGCACTCCACCTGATGAAACACTTAGACGCTTCATTTAGCCATTGTCACGTGACGTGGGTGTTTTGAATCACGCTTCGGATCAGTGTTTCGAATCATCTTTGCTTCGGGATCTCGCAAAGCTTCGGAACGTCTGTTTCGCGCCAGCCATCCTTAGCTCCTTTCAAACTTTTTCTTTTTTCTTGTATGTGTTTATGTTTGTTTTTTGTTGTTGTAGAGGTATTTAGTTTTTTTTGTTTTGTTTTTGTGAGGATAGTCTGCTTCCAGCATTTTGCTGGGAAGCATGGCGACTCCAAACACGATGGCTTTTGAAAATTTAACTCGGCGTCATGGAGTGAAGATTGATTCAAATGTTAACGTGGAAGATGTGTGTTTGGCTGCGGGAGACGTTGTGGGTCATGAACACATCGTGTCCGCTTCGCGAATGAATAGTGCGTTTGTGCTCTTTTTTTAGCACTATTGAGAAGGCTAACGAATTAGTGCAAAAAGGTGTTGTAATCAAAGGTTCACTCACGCCGGTGTTTCCTCTGAGTACTCCCGCCAAGAAAATAATGATTTCAAACATCCCCCCTTTTGTGAAAGATGAGATGATTGTGCAAGAATTGTCCCGTTATGGGAAGATAGTTTCCCCCATCAAAAAAATACCGCTCGGATGTAAATCTCCTTTGGTAAAACATCTTGTGTCTTTTAGGAGACCGGTGTTCATGATTCTGAAGAATGGTGAGGATGAACTTGACCTGGTCTTTAAATTTAAGATAGAAGGTTTTGATTATGCTGTCTTCATATCATCTGACACAACGATCAAATGTTTTGGTTGTATGAAAATTGGGCATCTCAGTCGTAATTGCCCTGATAAAGTGAATAAAGACACAGAGCCGATTGATACAGTTAAAGCGGGGAGCGCTGTGGATGAGAGTAGCGCGTCTGAGCCGAGTGTGTCGGCGATTCCTGCGAGTACAGCGATCGAGACGCTGGAGGGAGCGAACAGCGCGGAGGCGCGGGTGTTTTCTCCTGTTGATGATGGAGGTGTTGTGGCGGAGTCTCTGGCGGCCGAGAACGCGGTGGGGTTGAGTACATTATCTTCGGCGTTTGTAGAACAAAATAAAGAAATTGTAAAGGAAAATCTGAGATTGAATGACTGTGATTTGGATATGGAAGTTGAATCTACTTTCAAAACTCCAATTAAAAGAAGAAAGAGTCGAAATGATAAAATCAGTAAACAGGTCAAAAAAAGTGACGCTGCTGAAGATGAAATCATAGCTTCGGATGATGATGATTCTGATTCTAGTGTTTCTGTGTGTTCAGAGTTTTCTGTTTGTTCCCAAAATGAAGCAGGGAATGTTCTGTACAAAGCTGAAGACATTAGTGTTTTTCTTCAGGAAACGAAGGGGCTAAAAGGCGTGCAGATTGAGGATTATTTTCCTAATCGTGCACAATTTGTGAAAGACACAAGATATTTGATAAAGGAAGGGGCTTTCTCAGATCTTGAAGTGTATCGTTTACGGAAGTTTGTAAACAAGTTAAAAAAACAAATTCCTAGTAGAGATGAGAAGAATGCCATGGTATGAATCACTAAGCTTGTTTTTTTTTACCTTATGCACACTGGAAAAAAGTTGCTGTATGGAAGCTCTGACATCAAAGAAAACTTTATTTGCAAACTTGGTGGACATTAAGGCACAGGGAGCGCTAGTTCGCTCACGTTTCCAGAAAGTCACACAAATGGATGCACCTTCCAAATTTTTCTTCAGTATGGAGAAAAAAAACAGTCAAAGCAGAATAATTAATTCTTTGGTCTCTGATACAGGACAGGAATTAACTGAAGCTTCTGAGATAAGAGAAGTTGCTGTACAATTTTATAAAAAATTATATACAGCTGATTTGATAAATGAAAAGATGAATAGTAGTATTTTTTTTGAAGGTCTGCCAAAGCTTGATGAAGAGAGTAATGAAAGTTCCCTTTCAAGGGAACTCGAGCTGCGTCAAGCTGTGGGAACGCCTCTGCGTTGTGCGTCCTGAAGCACGTATGGAATCAGCCCAATGGAGAGATGGAACGTCATAGGCGGGTGACGTCATCGACCAGGAAACTATAAAGCACCCCATAAACACAAGCGCAATAGCTTCTGTGCCTTCAGTCGCGCTATATGTGAATCTGTCCCTGTGTGAATATTGTCTGTCCTTACATACTCTGCACCACACAAACAATTTATATATATATATATATATTAAGAGAGATATGGCGAACAAACAGCAGTTTAGGGAGTGTGTCCCTCCCTGCTCGCGTTATTTAACGAGTGGGGATACACACGTTCTTTGTGTTGTTTGTTTGGGAGTGTAGCATGCCCAGTCAGCTTTTGAGGGAGCTGATTGTGAGCATTGCGAGCGTCTGCCATTAAGGACGCTCCGCTCCCGCCGGGCGCTCTTCGAGGAGAGCGGTTCGGTGCGCGCTCCCCGCGGTTCGGGTCCCGCTCTTGCCGAGGCAGAGCGACGACGCGTATCGTGGGGATCGCATATGGATCTCTCAGCGGGGTTAGAGACGGGCTCTGCCTTATCTCTCCCTTCACCTGTGAGATCCAGTGCCTCAGTCCCGTATTCGGAAGCACGCGCTGCGGTTTCTTCCGCTCGGGCTGAGGCACCAGTGTTACTTCTATCCAGTTCTGAGGAGCTGGATGTTGCTAGTATATATAAGGGAGATGTGGAGGATTCGCCACCTTACATTCCCGAAAGCGATGAGCTAGTGGAGGTATTAACAAGAGCTGTAGAAAAACTCAGCATTGTATGGCCAGTGACTAGACAGGAGTCTGTTTCTAAATTAAAATTAGATGAGAGATTTTCGCCGTCACGAGTGCAACCTCCATGCCGGTGCGTGCCGTCTTTTTTTTCCCGATCTCCACACTGAGGTGTCGAAATCGTGGGAAAAACCGGTGTCATATAGAGAAAATGTTTAGTCCCCAGACTTCAACATATTTAAATATGGTGGGGGATAAATCATATGCCTCGCGTGGTAGAGACGCTTGCGAGTTTTCTCTCCCTCGAGGCTGCGTCATCTGTTAAGGCACCGGCATTACCCACCAAGCCTCTTATGAATATTTCGTTTTTTGTGGGTAAAGCGTATTCGGCGGCAGGTCATGTCTGCATACTATGTCTGTTATGAAGAGAAAAAAAAAACGGGCATACCAGGCTGACCTGCTGAGGGACGTGAGTGAGAGTGAGGAGGTCAGTGCTGACGTGGTTCCCGAACTGCGCCAGGCGGCTGATTTTTCCCTGCGTGGCCGTAGAAAGACATCTGTGGTTAAATCAGACAAATATAAAAGGGAAAGGAAAAGCTTTCCTTTTAGACACTCCTCTCTCCCCCCTGGGTTTATTTGGCGATGCTGTAAATTCTGTCATCAATAAATTCCAGGAGAAGGAAAAGCAAATAACAGCTTTTAACAAATTTCTCCCTTTTAAAAATTCATGTCCCTGGGACTGCTGGGCGGGAGCAGCCCCGGCCGTCTGCGAGCTCATCACATAGGGCGCTGAAGCAGAGTGTCGCGTCTCGTGCTCCCCCTGCTGGACAGTGGGCTCAGCCGCGGCACTCTCAGCCGAAATCTCCCAGTAATAGAACTGATCTGAGGACAGTTATATTAGCTAAGAAGGCTTCGGCTGAGAAGTCCTGGCGCCACGGCGCGCAGGACACTGAGGGTGGTTCCCACCGAGGCGGAAAGGTGTTCACCTCTTTCTACGGTGCCCATTCCTCCTCGGTGCCCTCAGGGGCCCGTTCTGCCAACCCCGCCGTAATGCCGGGGCGCAGACGGTCCCAGCGAGCGATTTCCCGAGGGACGCTCGCTCCCTCTGAGGAGGGTTTCAGAGCGGTTAAACCAGTTGTTCCCTGCCGGTGTGCCGTTACAGGGCGCTGCGTTTGCTGCTCAAGTTACACCAGAGGCCAGTCTCGAGAGACTGGTACCCTTAGTAGAATTTCTGGCAGAGGGGAAAAGCCTTCCAAAAATATCTCATTGGGTCCTGCAGACAATAGAAAAGGATTATGCTATCCAATTCAGGTGTCATCCACCAAGATTCAGAGGGGTTCTGCCTACAGTGGTGGGCTCCGAGCAGGCTCTGGTTATGGATCAAAAGGTGAAAGCACTCCTTCAAAAGGAGGCTATAGAACGGGTTCCTCCTCCCAGTGTGGAGTCAGGCTATTATGGCCGATATTTCATCGTTCCAAAGTAGGATGGGGGGTTGCGTCCAATTTTAGACCTGCGCCTATTGAATCGCTCGGTAGGGAAGCCAAAATTCAGGTTGCTCTCTATCAAGCAGATCGTGTCACAGATCAGATCCGAGGACTGGTCTGTCACGATAGATCTAAGGGACGCGTACTTCCACATTTCCATCCTTCCACAACACAGGAAGTTCCTGAGGTTCGCCTTCGGGGGCGAGGTGTACCAGCACAGGGTTCTTCCGTTTGACCTCGCTTTATCTCCCCGCACTTTCACGATGGTGGTTCGGCATCGAGATGTCGTTCTCGTTCGTATCAGGAAGTTGGGGTTGAGGCCGAACGCAAAGAAAAGTGTATTATCTCCTTCTCAGAAGACCACTTTTCTGGGTGTCGTTTGGGTTTCGGTTTCGATGCAGGCGCGACTCGCTCCGACCCGCATCGCTTCGATTCTCTCAGCTGTGAAACAAGTAAAGCTAGGCCAGCTACTTACTGTAATACAGTTTTAGAGACTGTCGGGTCTGATGGCAGCAGCGTCCAACGTTATACCTTGCGGCCTGTTGTACATGAGACCGCTACAGTGGGGGCTCAGGACCAAGGGGTTCTCCTCGAGGGGAAATCCGCTCCGCACGGTCAAAGTCACGCGGCGCTGCCTTCGTGCTCTGGTCATGTGGAAAGAAACTTGGTTCCTGTTCAAAGGTCCTGTGCTGGGTCGCGTGGCGCTAATGGCGGATGCTTCCCTCACAGGGTGGGGGGCGGTCACGAGTGGTCGTCCAGCCCAAGGTCTGTCTCAGGACCATCATCTATCATGGCTTATAAATTGTCTAGAGATGTTGGCGGTGTTCCAGGCTCTGAAACACTTCCTAGCAGACCTGAGAGGTCATCATGTGTTAGTTCAGTCAGACAACACGTCGGTGGTCTCTTATATAAATCATCAGGGGAGCCTGCGGTTTCGCCGGCTTTACAAGTTGGCCCGTCAGATCCTCCTGTGGTCCCAAGGGAGGTTACTATCTCTGACAGCAATGTATCTTCCTGGGTATTTGAATGTGGTAGCAGTCTCCCTGTCGAGGCAGGGGCCGAGGCCGGGGGGGTTGGAGTCTCCACCCCGAGGTGGTGGAGCTCCTTTGGTGAGTTTCGGTCGCGCCGAGGTGGACCTATTCACTTCCAAGGTGACCACGCACTGTCATCTGTGGTTTTCCATCAGCCATCCAGCCCCTCTGAGGTTGGACGCTATGGGGCAGCCGTGGCCGAGGTCACGTCTGTTCACCTTTTCCCCGATTGCTCTGCTACCTGGAGTTCTGGAGAGGGTTCGCCGGAACGGGGTCAGCCTACTACATAGTAGCCCCGTTCTGGCCGGCCCGAGTATGGTTTGCGGACCTGATTTCTCTCCTGGACGGTTCTCCTTTGGAGCTCCCGGTCAGGAGGGATCTACTCTCTCAGGCGGGCAGCATGATATTTCACCCCCGCCCAGTACTGTGGGCTTGGCCTCCGAGGGGGCCCAGCTCATGAACTCTGGTCTCTCAACCGAGGTTGTTGAGACCATTCTTCACTCCAGAGCTCCATCCGCGAGGAAGCTTTAGGCCTTGAAGTGAAAACTTTTCACTTCTTGGTGTGGAGAACACCTGCAGGACCCGGTTAACGGCCCAGTGGGTGCAGTGCTGGATTTCCTGCAGGAGCGCTTCTCCACAGGGCTATCCCCCTCCACACTAAAGGTGTATGTGGCGGCACTGGCTGCTCACCACGTCCCTTTCAGTGGAGTTTCTCTGGGGAGACACCCGCTTATAACTCGTTTCCTTCGTGGCACATTGAGGCTGAGGCCAGCAGTTCGTACGAGGGTGCCGGCCTGGGATCTGGCCATCGTATTAGAAGGTCTTTCCCAAGCTCCTCTTGAACCTATCGAAGAAGTTCCTGAGAAGTTTCTCACGTTTAAGACTATCTTTCTTCTTGCTATCTCCTCACTAAAGAGAATCGGTGATTTGCAGGCTCTGTCGGTTTCACCCTTGTGCCTGGAATTTCGCCTGGCATGGTTCAGGCTCTTTGACCTACAGTTCTGCAGGCCTTCTGTCCTCCTTCATTTCTGTCGTCTGACCAGGAGAAACTTAATTTACTCTGCCCTGTTAGGGCGTTAGACTCCTATATCCACAGAACTGCCCTGTGGAGGAAGTCAGAACAACTATTTGCGTGTTTTGGGCCACCCAAGAAGGGGCGTCCCGTGTCTAAACAGAGAATAAGCAAGTGTGTGGTCGAGGCTATCTCACTTGCCTATGAGTCGGCTGGTCAGCCTTCACCTTGGCTGTACGAGCCCACTCTATCAGGAGTATGGCGGCTTCTAAAGCCTTATTGTCAGGAGTTTCCCTCAGTGACGTTTGTGATGCGGCTGGATGGTCTTCACCGCATACTTTCATTAAGATCTATGACCTAGACTTAATTCCTTCCCCTGGGGCACAGGTGCTCTCGCCCTCTGTGCGCTAGTTCTCACATGGCGGTCACTTGGTCCTATGGCGACGCGGGTATTAGCGTTCCCACAGCTTGACGCAGCTCGAGTTCCCTTGAAAGGGAACGTCTCGGTTACGTATGTAACCTTAGTTCCCTGATAGGGAACGAGACGCTGCGTCATCCCACCATACTCCCGGCATTCCCGCTAGCGCTTCCTTCAGGCTATCAGAAGCTATTGCGCTTGTGTTTATGGGGTGCTTTATAGTTTCCTGGTCGATGACGTCACCCGCCTATGACGTTCCATCTCTCCATTGGGCTGATTCCATACGTGCTTCAGGACGCACAACGCAGAGGCGTTCCCACAGCTTGACGCAGCGTCTCGTTCCCTATCAGGGAACTAAGGTTACATACGTAACCGAGACGTTTACAAAAACCTTTGACACAGCAAGAGCTTTACATAGCAATGATGAGTATGGAGAATGGGAAATCCCCCGGGATCGATGGGTTACCCATTGAATTTTATAAAACTTTCTGGCCCATTTTAAGAGAAGATCTCTTATTAGTGTTTGATGAAAGTCTTATTAATGGGTTTCTCCCTCTTAGTTGCAGAAGGGTAGTTATCACTTTATTGCCCAAAAAAGGTGATCTTCAAAATATAAAAAATTTGAGGCCTGTTTCTCTCTTGTGCTCCGAGTATAAAATCCTGATAATATAACTCTAATCAGAGATGTTTTAGAAGTTTCAAAGTTGTTTGGTATAAATATTGGTCTTATTTCTTTGGACCAAGAGAAGGCATTTGATCGGGTTGAACACCTGTATTTGTGGAATACTTTGCAAGCTTTTGGGTTCAATTCAAGTTTTATTGATCAGAACAATGTATTGTGAAATTGAGAGTGTGATTAAAATTAATGGTAGTTTGTGTGCCCCCTTTACTGTACAGAGAGGGGTTAGACAAGGTTGTGCCATGTCTGGGCTGTTATATGTGCTGGCTAGAACCATTGCTTTTTATGTTACGGAATAAGTTAAAGGGTCTAACATTGCCACAGTGTAATAATGCTTTTTATTTATCTGCATATGCTGATGACGTTATTGTTTTTATAAATGATAGCAATGATGTTGAATTGTTAAAAGAAGTTGTCAATGATTTTAGAGAGATTTCTTCAGCAACTGTAAATTGGGGGAAAAGTGCTGCTTTATTGATTGTAAAATGGCAAGGAGGGAATCCCACTCTACCAGGAGGCTTATTATGGCAAAAAGATGGGTTAAAATATCTTGGTGTGTACTTGGGCAATGAAGTTTTCATGCAGAAAAACTGGGAAGGAATGGCAGATAAAGTAACAGGACGTTTGAAAAAATGGAAATGGCTTCTTCCTCAGTTGTCTTTTAAAGGACGCACACTCATCATTAACAATCTTGCGGCTTCTTCCCTCTGGCATAGACTTGCATGCGTTGATCCTCCTGTCGGTCTCCTACCGAAAATTCAAGCTGAAATTTGTGAACAACTTTTGGGACCATTTGCACTGGATCCCTCAAAGTGTTTTGTTCCTGGCGAAAGAGGATGGAAGCCAAGGTCTAGTGCATTTGGCTAGTAGATGTGCTGCTTATCGTCTTCAGTTTGTGCAGAAGTGTATGCTGGGATCTGAAAGACTGGTGTGGAGACCAGTGGCACAATGCATTTTACGCAGAATAAGTGGACTCGGTCTGGACAATGTGTTGTTTTTAATGGATTCTAAAAAATTTGATTTTAGAGGAATTCCTGCTTTTTATCGAAGTCTTTTTAAAACATGGAGTCTGTTTAAACCTCAATGGATGGAGCCATTAATGTCACTGTACTGGTTACTGGAAGAGCCCATTGTGTGTGGAGCACGTCTTGATGTATCTGGGGATGAAATACCGGGTCTGAAATATTTGTTGTACAGAAATGGATCTCTACAGTTGAAACACATTATAAACAATGCAGGTCCTGAATTAAAAAATGCCGAAGCAGTTTCAGCCTTTTTAAAGGTAAAATCTGAGCGATATGTTACACGTTTCTTAGATAAACTACAGGGGGCTTTTAATGTACAAGAAAGAATTTTACTTGATGAGTACAATAAGAAAAGTATATTTCCAGACTGTGAAGATTTTTTTCCAGATTTAAGTATTGTACCTGATCTTGTTTCATTTAACAATATTAATCCCTGGATGAAAAAAGAAATTGATGTGCAAATTGATTTTTTTTAAGCTAAAGGGAAAGCATTGTATAGAAGTCTTGTCAAAGTGATGAATATAAAATGGTTAAAGAATAGAAGTGACACTGTATGGAGAGACATGTTAGAGATTACTGAAACAACAAGACCAGTGTGGAGGATTCTGTACAAACCTCCCTTACCTAAAAGAGTTGGTGATCTTCAGTGGAGGATACTCCATGGGGCTATAGCAGTTAATTCTTTTGTGGCAATGTTGAACCCAAATGTAAGTGAGAAGTGTCCTTTTTGCAATGAAAGGGAGACTGTGTTTCATTGTTTTATGTTTTGTAACAGACTTTCTTTTTTGTTTAGCCTTTTAGAGCTTCTTTTTGAATCTTTTGAGGTGTGTTTTACAAAGCAGGATTTTATACTTGGTTGTATGTACACTATTAAGAAAAAATACAAATGTCAATTGCTTAATTTCATTGTTGGTATTGCAAAGTTAGCTATTTATATAACTAGGAGAAATACAATTGAACAGAAAGGGGAACAAGAACTTATATCAGCTTTTAAAAAAATGTTAAAATCAAGACTTGTAATTGAGTTTAATTTTTATAAACTAATGAGTACATTGAGTATTTTTGAAATTGAGTGGTGCTGTAATAATGTGCTGTGTTCATCAGTTGATAATGAACTGGTTATTTCAGAAGTGTTGATGTGAGTTTTTTTTTTGTTTTTTTTTTGTAATAAAGGATTGTCGAAATTCAAAAATTCTCTCTCTCTCTCTCTCTCTGTGTGTGTGTGTCTCAAGTCAAGTCACATTTATTTATATAGCGCTTTTTACAATACAGATTGTTTCAAAGCAGCTTTACAGAGGTAACAGGAAAATAATGCAACAAAGTTTGTTTCTAGAAGAAAATAACGTCACAGTCCAGCTTAAGTAAGTTCAGTGATGTTTAATTTTTGTTGTAAAAAAGTTATGAATTTAGTTAATTTAAATACTCACCTAAAGGATTATTAGGAACACCTGTTCAATTTCTCATTAATGCAATTATCTAATCAACCAATCACATGGCAGTTGCTTCAATGCATTTTCACGCACAACCATTTCTAGGGTTTACAAAGAATGGTGTGAAAAGGGAAAAACATCCAGTATGCGGCAGTCCTGTGGGCGAAAATGCCTTGTTGATGCTAGAGGTCAGAGGAGAATGGGCCGACTGATTCAAGCTGATAGAAGAGCAACTTTGACTGAAATAACCACTCGTTACAACCGAGGTATGCAACAAAGCATTTGTGAAGCCACAACACGCACAACCTTGAGGCGGATGGGATACAACAGCAGAAGACCCCACCGGGTACCACTCATCTCCACTACAAATAGGAAAAAGAGGTTACAATTTGCAAGAGCTCACCAAAATTGGACAGTTGAAGACTGGAAAAATATTGCCTGGTCTCAATTTCTGTTGAGACATTCAGATGGTAGAGTCAGAATTTGGCGTAAACAGAATGAGAACATGGATCCATCATGCCTTGTAACCACTGTGCAGGCTGGTGGTGGTGGTGTAATGGTGTGGGGGATGTTTTCTTGGCACACTTTAGGCCCCTTAGTACCAATTGGGCATCGTTTAAATGCCACGGCCTACCTGAGCATTGTTTCTGACCATGTCCATCCCTTTATGGCCACCATGTACCCATCCTCTGATGGCTACTTCCAGCAGGATAATGCACCATGTCACAAAGCTCGAATCATTTCAAATTGGTTTCTTGAACATGACAATGAGTTCACTGTACTAAAAAGGCCCCCACAGTCACCAGATCTCAACCCAATAGAGCATCTTTGGGATGTGGTGGAACGGGAGCTTCGTGCCCTGGATGTGCATCCCACAAATCTCCATCAACTGCAAGATGCTATCGTATCAATATGGGCCAACATTTCTAAAGAATGCTTTCAGCACCTTGTTGAATCAATGCCACGTAGAATTAAGGCAGTTCTGAAGGCGAAAGGGGGTCAAACACAGTATTAGTATGGTGTTCCTAATAATCCTTTAGGTGAGTGTATATAGCCGCTTTGAGCTGGATGATGACATCACGGTTTTCTCCAGTTCAGTTCTCATATGTGACCGATCACGGAAAATAGAGACACAAGTCGGCAGCACAACTTACGAGCAAAATGAGAAAGAAGCGTTTTTTCTTTCAAAATTGGTGATTTCCGCTTTTTTGCAGAATATGTTAGTTGAGATCATGATGAAGCCTCACCATGTTTGAGATAACAGTATTGGTATATTTAAAAGCGTACATTTTGAGGTTGAAATCGGCTTGTTTTCGGAGATTCTAGCATGCAGTAGGGGCGTGGCGTGTCATTGTCTGTGTATATTTCCATACTTGATAAGCCGGCGTTTGCCCCGCCCTCCAAGTGAACAGCGTGGCTACTTATTATGCGCTCTGGCCGGCTCTATCTGTTATCAAAATTCAATGAAGATGGACACCGCAAAGATTGTCGCAGACGAGCTGAACCGTAGCAGTTACACCGAAAATGTTTTGAAGTACTTCTTCGACAAGCCGCGCTGAAATAGCGAAACTGTTGTGCAAAGGGGCCATAGAACCGGCTGTAAAAGCCTGACACGCTCAGAGAAGGAGGTACCTTTTCGATGGCCCCTTTGCATTCTGATATCCCTGGAATCGCTTCCCATGCTTTTACATGTACAGCTAGGGGCAGAATGGCCTCCGGGTTCCGATCGCCGCACTTCGTGGGCTCGGGAAACTGAACCGGAGGTATGGGCACGGCGCGCGCGCCCTCGGTGCTTGAATACGGCGACTCGCTGACAGCGGTGGCTGGCTGTTTCATATGTGATGTCCCGATTGCTTTGAATGGGGAAAGTTTTGTGAACAGGGAACAGACTTAATGGACTGGCAACAATCTCCATAGAACATGAACTGGCACAGAGAATCGAAATAGAGGATGCAGTTAAGACCTTTGCTGCGATGAAGGCCCGCCGTGCGCGCTGAAACGTAAGTTAAGTTTCATTTGCTCTTTAGACGTTATTTAAGATGCTGAACCTGCTGATGATATAATGTGCTTGCGGACATTTCATTCGTGTTTTACGCACATAAGAAAGTGGTGTAAAGAGATTTGCAACAGTAATTTGAGGAATGAAATGTGATTATTTGGAAAATTCCTGTCATAACTGCTTAAAGAAAAATGCCAGCAGGCATTTGCCTCTTGCATAAACTTTAATATTGTTGACATTTTGGGCACACGCGCGTTGCGCACTATTTGCGTTATACAGTATGTAGGCCTATGGCTTATTGGTCTTTGTGTGTTGTTGCTGGTTTTGCGTTATATGTATGGCATATTGGTCTTTGTGTGTTGTTACTGGTTTTGCGTTATATGTATATGGCATATTGGTCTTTGTGTGTTGTTGCTGGTATACGTTGCAAATAGAGGGGCAGCACAATTGTTTTTCGCCTAGAGCAGCAGAAGTGCATTCGACGGTCCTGGGGGTGAGTTTCCATAAACATCAAAGTTTGTCGTTTTGTGTTCATTCTAAGAACACGTACACGTACACGTACACGTTACTCATGTTTAGTCCATGTTTAGACCTTCCCATACCTACCTATTGTTATTAGCTAGCTCAGGAAAGAAAAAAAAGCTGTAAAGCACAGGGGGGAGCTTTACAGGGGGTATGGCTTATTTAAATGAGATGTAAATGAGCCCTATTGTCACTCCTAGCAGCAGAGAGAGGTGAGAACTGCACAATCTTTAGAGGCTATTATCTAACCTTTTAGCTTTTTTGACAGCCTACCTTCAAATGGCCACAACTTCTCCAAATATTATCAGATTTCCATGTGTTACACATCGTTGGAAAGCTTGGAGACTACACTTTCAGAATCTATGAATAACTAAAAATGCTCCAGAACCGACATGTTAAGTTAAGTGATCGGTCACGTGATCGGTCACATATAATGGTGTCAATGCAGGCAGATCAATATTATTGTTGAATATTAAATTAAATGTTAAATTTAATGTCCCCAACTAAGCAAGCCAAAAGCCAATGGCAACAAAAAAAAAAAAAAAAAAAAAAAAGAAAGTGGCAAGGAACCGTAACTCCCATCAGGTGGCAGAATGGAGAAAAACACCTTGGGAGATACCAGCCTCAGTAGGGGGGCCAACAAACCAACAGTGTATGATTATGAATCAGGCAGCATTATAGGTCAGAAGTCAGATTGGATTGGAACAATCAGAATATTATCCAGTTCCATCTGGTTGAAGATCAGAGTCATCACACCGTTATGGGGATGGGTTTGTTGAGGATCAGTGCCGATGGCTGTCATGTCGATTAGGCCTTCACAGGGGAGAGTCTAGTTTAACACCACTTCTGCTGACACTTCAGGGATGCGTTGTGGTCATGTCTAGGAGCAGGTCCTCCATCTGATCTGGATACAGCCCGGATCCAGCTGATTACAGTAAACCTCAGAATAAGCAGAAAGGCTAACATTAGCGTAGATGCCATTCTTCTTATGATTCTATGAAGGCCTCATGGACACCTCAACAATCTCGTCTCCATACCGGCGTGATGACTCCGACCCCCAACCAGATGGAACTGGATAAATATTGTGAAAGTTCTGATCCAATCTGACTTCTGACCTATAATGCTGCCTGAATCATAATCATACACTGTTCGTTCATTGGCCAGAGGAGGACTGGCCCCCTGACTGAGCCTGGGTTCTCCCAAGGTTTTTTTTCTCCATTCTGTCACCTGATGGAGTTTTGGTTCCTTGCCACTGTCGCCTTTCTTCGCCTTTGTCGCCATTGGCTTTTGGCTTGCTTAGTTGGGGACATTTCATTTTATATTTAACAATATTATTACAACATTATTTTCCTTTTATCTCTGTAAAGCTGCTTTGAAACAATCTGTATTGTAAAAAGCACTATATAAATAAAGGTGACTTGACTTGACGTAACAGGCGTTAAAGGAAGTGTTTCCGGTTCCGGCTGACCCTAATTTATGCAGCCTAATAATCCAATAGAATCTGTCTGCAGCCTGCAAGACTTCAAGTTACGCCCCTTCAAGTTACGCCCCCTTCAAGTTACGCCCACTTCAGGTTACGCCCACTTCAAGCTGCTCACTGTGTTTTTTACTTAAAGCAGCGCTGCACAGACCGGTCGGTGTATGACATCAAAGTACTGCGAGAGCGATTAGAGAACAGACAGTTCCGTATGCTTTTGAATCGCTCTCGCACAAGTTTAACATAAACTCAACCTACTAGAGTTGATTAAACTGACTCTTAGCTGTTCAAGAACCGAAATGCTTGTTTTGGTATACAGTAAAGCAACCTGCAATCTGCATTAGTGACAGGGTACTGATAATGTATTGCAAGAAACCATATTGCAATGTATTGTTTTATCAATTATTCGTCCCACCTCAAGTGTGGAGCAAACATTAATATATCCTTTTGGAATTGGGCTTTATTTCTGTTTTTTTTTTTAAATAAATAATTTTAAACATCTTTTGATGTCTTATTGTATGCCTGATTTGCTGATGATTGAAAATGTTGACTGATATCAACAGCACTAATGAACAGCTAAATGCACCGCTGACAAACGCATCTTATGATACTTTTAAGATAAATTAACAACAAGCACACCCATAACAAAATCTTTTAATTGAAAGGCAACACAATGAAGGTTTATGCAAACCCAATCTAATATGTGAATAAGTAGCACGGGTATATTTGTGGCAATAGCCAACAATACATTGTATGGGTCAAAATTATCGATTTTTTTTTTATGCCAAAAATAATTAGTGTTTTAAGTAAAGCTCATGTTCCATGAAGTTATTTTGTAAATTTCCTCCTACCATAAATATATAAAACATTTATTTTTGTGAGTGAATGCAGCACAATAACGAGCATAAATGGACAACTTTAAAAGCGATTTTCTCAGTGTTTCAATTTTTTTCACCCTCAGGATTCCAGATTTGCAATAGTTGTATCTTGGCCAAATATTGTCCTATCCTAACAATGTTAGGATGACTGTTCCAGAGTTTAGGTGGTAAATAGGAAAAGGATCTACCGCCAGCAGTCGATTTCGATATTCTAGGTATTATCAACTGGCCATAATTTTGAGATCACAATAGACGTGAGGACTATAATGCATTAAGAGCTCGCTCAAGTACTGGGGAGCTAAACCGTATAGATTTTAAAATATTACTGATTACTTACAAAGCACTAAATTATGTTTAATAGGGAGCCAATGCAGAGTTGACAGAACTGGGCTAATATGGTCATACGTCCTGGTTCTAGTAAGAACTCTAGCTTCTGCATTTTGGACCAGCTGTAGTTTGTTTATTATGCGTACAGGGCAACCACCCATAAGAGCATTACAATAATCTAGCCTTGAGGTCATGAACGCATTAACTAATTGTTCCGCATTTTTCAATTTGAAAGCAAATGTCATAATTTAGAGATATTTTTAAGATGGAAGAATGTGCTTTTACAGATGCTAGAAACGTGGCTTTCAAATCAAAGATTGGTATCAAAGAGCACACCCAGGTTCCTAACAGACAACGAAGACTTGACAGAGCAGCCATCAATTGTTAGACAGTATTCGAGGTTAGTACGTGCGGAGGTTTTTGGTCCAATTACTAGAAACTAAGCACTAAGATCGAGTAACACTAATAGAGAGATACAACCACGATCGGATAAGAACAAATCATTTGTAACTCTAATGAGAGCAGTCTCAGTACTGTGGTACAGTCTAAATCCTGACTGGAAATCCTCGCAGATTTGAATTTCTTTCTAAAAAGGAACATAGTTGTGAGGATACTGCCTCTTCTAGTATCTTTGACAAAAAGGGTAGATTTGAGATCGGCCTGTAATTGATAATTCTTTAGGATCAAGTTGCGTTTTTTTTTTTTAATAAGAGGTTTAATAATTGCCAGCTTAAAAGTTTTCAGTACATATCCTAGTGACAAAGATGAATTAATGATATTAAGAAGAGGATCTATGACCTCTGGAAGCATTTCTTTCTGTAGCTTAGTCGGTATAGGGTCTAAAATACCTGTTGTTGATTTAGATGATTTAACGAGTTTAGACAATTCTTCCTCTCCCTAATGAATGAATTTTTCCTCAGGGATACTACAATGCACTGCCTGATACTGTATTAGACGGTTGCATAGTTATAATTGTCTCGCTAATATTATCAATCTATTAAGTAAAGTTCCTAAAGTCACTGCTATGCTCTTTGAAAACTTCAGAAGTAGAAGCTTTAATTCTTTTTAATTTAGCCACAGTATCAAATAAATACTGTGTGTGTGTTTATTTTCAGTGTATGTCTATCTTCATACTTTAATGATAAGCTTTCCAGAAGGTAAACCAGTTGCTCAATCGTGAGATGTCTGAGGTTATTATTCTTGTTTGTGTGGGTGACACACTTGCATGTTTCTAGACATAGTGAGGCTGATATATTAAATATTGAAGGTCTTCTTTTTTTACACTAAAGAAGATATCGCTGCTACCCTTCACTGGATGGCTGCTTCATGACCAAGCACTCCATATTACCGACTTTCTTGGTCCCAGTCTGGAATGTATAAATGTCTCAAGCAATTACAAATCAAGGGCTTCTGGGATGGATATTTCACCAAAGCTGCTGTTCTAAAGGCTGGTTTTCGGGATGTGATAGAGTGTTACTGTACAAAAGACAGAGGTTTGCAATAAATGGAAAGCTTATCATTAAAGTATGAAGATAGACATACACTGAAAATAAACACACACACAGTATTTATTTGATACTGTGGCTAAATTAAAAAGAATTAAAGCTTCTACTTCTGAAGTTTTCAAAGAGCATAGCAGTGACTTTTTGTCTGAACTTTAGACTCAACTCTTCTGGATCCCTTCTCATCTGGCTCCGTTCTCGCAGCAGGGGTCTGAAAGATTGTGTGTGTTGAGTCTGATGTGGTGTACATCTACAATATCCAGGTCCTATGCACTTTTTGGGTTGCATAGCTTTTCAGTGTGTGTGTGTGGTAGATGTTTTTTGTTCATTGGCACACAGTTTGCTGCGAGCTTTACTTTTCAGATCTTAACAGTCTGCTTTTATCTTCTGGTGTAGTTTGACAGTCCTGGGTCAAAGGTTTTGGATTCACACAGATTGCTTTGAAGTGAGAGTAAACAGTGGTCTCAAACTCAAATTATTTATCTCAATTGGAGGCCATGTAAAAAAAAAAGTGTTTTACAACCATGAATTTTAGCAATAAACATTTTTCGCAGTTATTGATGCACAGTCGGACAGTTATTTAAATATATAAGGGGTACAAATTCATGAAAATTAAATTAACAATTAAATTAATCAAGCCTATTAAAATAAAACAATGTGCACAATTTGTGATCAAACAGTAGACCATAGCAACTTTGCAAAGCTATTGTTAATACTGTTCATGTCAAATTAAAGTTTCCGGAGTGTGCTTTGCATCAAAAATAGTAACATATTATATAACCTTCTATATCAGCAGGTATCAATAGTCTAATATAATATTCGCCATTCAAAAAGGGAAACCGAAACTAGCACTGCAGATATACAAACCGTAAACAAAGCAGCGCTGGCTTAACATTTTAAGTATCAATCATGCTGATCAGTTTCTTCATTTCAGGTTGCTCATGTTGTAATGAAAATATTAGTGTATTGCAATGCTTAGGTAAGATGATGTAAAATTAGAACTGCCTTCTGTCTGCACCGTCTTGATTTCTTTACTTCCTTTCATCACTTCTCAATTCTCATGCACATTTTATTCTCATTCTCGTTTGCAAAATTAAATAGCCAATTAGAGCGATCTATCTAACTGACGGCCCTGACGCCGATTCAACTGTAAATTGTAATGCAAACACATGCATTTTCTGTAAAGCTGCTTTAAAACGATATGTGTCGTGAAAAGCGCTATACAAATAAATGTGAATTGAATTGATTGAATTGAACTGCTGTCGACATGTTGAACACACCGCAAAAACTAGCTCGACAGACGCTCACCAAGACTGCATTTATTTGATCAAAAATAGAGCAAGACATTAATATTCTGAAATATTATTACAATTAATTTATTTTTATATTTATATATTTATTTTAATACATTTAAAATCCAATTTATTCCTATGATGGCCATTCATTTCTTTATTGTGTGTTGTGTGTGTGTGTGTGTGTGTGTGTGTGTGTGTGTGTGTGTGTGTGTGTGTGTGTGTGTGTGTGTGTGTGGAAGGAATTTGGACCGAATGCTCTTTTGCTTTCAGTGTTTGGCGGCAGACATCTCTATGACTCACCCCTTAATATGTGTAAACAGTCACAATGAATAACTTTATGGAAAGCAGCCTGATTCCTCATACAACATTGTATGTCAAAGCATCTGTTTTCATTTATTTATTTGACACATAGCATCCGCTAATCTCCACTAATCACACATTCTCAGCTTTTTGAATGAACAAATGATATATACAATAATAAAATTGATTATGAAATGAGATCCCTACCAAATATATCTTCTCTCTGCAGCCATTCCTCCTCAGATGAGGGTGCAAAAAGTTCTGGAGAAAGAATACATTTCAGACAGGATGAGATCTCCCCCTTTCAGCCTTTCACTGCAGGAAAGCAGGATGCGAGAAACAAGGAAAATGAGAATGTGAGGGAAGAAATGGTAAGCAATCATGCTGCACCCCCTCAAATTGAAGAGAATTTCATAATTTATCTGATTCACAATGAATATTTTTTAGATAATCAGTAAAAAGTTTGGTTTCTCTAGAAGAGCTTTGTTAATCAACATTGTGTGTTAATGTTGTTTGCTATCATAGTAAAGCATCAGCAGATTCCATAAAATTAGGGCTGCACTATTAATCACATTTTAAATCACCCAATCAGAGCTTTTCTATTAAGTGGATACATTTTCTGACCAATGTTTTACTTAATATTCCCAACCTAGCAACCATGTGCATGTGTGCACTATGCTCACATAAACCCACATAAACCCTGCATATGAGTTGATTTTTCTCTTGATTTGTTTGAGTAATAATTACAATTACAACAGTTATGTGCTTCTATGACCGCTCCTCATCTTCCTGTATTGTACACATGTGATCAGCAGTGGCACCAGACATCATGAGACTAACCCTCCTGTTGCGCTCTCTCTCTCTGGGTCTCTCTCTCTCTCTGGGTCTCTCTCTCTCTCTCTGGGTCTCTCTCTCTCTCTCTCTCTCTCTCTCTCTCTCTCTCTCTCTCTCTCTCTCTCTCTCTCTCTCTCTCTGGGTCACTGTGTTTCTGTGTTCCTCGCTGAGGGGTGTGTGGTTGTGCTGCTGTTAAACAGACCACCAACCATGTTTTTCTTTTGCCCTTCTTTATATCCCTTTCCTTCTCCTTTTGGGAGAGAAAGAGAGTTTGGGTGCCTGTTTTGAGGAAGAATGGAAGGGTCAGCCTTTGTTTTAGCCCAAAATGAGAGCCACAGACTCTCTCTCTCTCCATAGCCAAATATACATTTTAATACATAAAAAAAAAACATTCTAGTTTAATGATGGGAAAAATGGTCTAAAAGGGTTGTCCCTATTCTCTTAATGAGCAATGGGTGTTTTGGGTGTAATGTGCAATAAACCAATCAGAGTCTCATCTCCCATTCCCTTTAAAAGCCAATTGCTCTCGCGCCATGGCGGATTGCTATTTACATGGCGGAATTTGCTAGCAGAAAGATGTTCAGCTACTCCAGCTAGCAGACCATCTACAGGACAAGCTGGATTCCATTATATCTTTATGTACACAATAATAATCTTTTACATTGTAATCCTTTTATTTTTAATATTTGTCATGTTTGTGTGCTGCTGCACTGCATAAATAAGCAGAGTGTTCGCATATTGTGCACCCGCTTATAGGTGCATATTACTAATGCACCCTTTAAATAACAAAAAAAATATTGCGCCATTGACTTTTTGGTCAATGGCGCAGTCTATTTCAGTTGCCCTCAAAATAGCAATGCGTCTGAACACACCTCGATTTGCTATTTAAACAACGTGGCGCAGGAAGTGAAAATGATAACTGCGTAGGGGCTGAAACTTGAAAAATAACACTCGTGTTTCGCCTGGCGCCGCATTGCGCCGGGTGTATGATAGGGCCCTAGGAAACATTTCTATTTTAACGCTCATACTCACTAGTCATGAGACAAAAAATCAGTCTTTAAGAAACAAAAAGCATTTACAACAAAACACCCACCAAAATGTGCTATATCTTTTCTTTTTTTGCATGGTTTCTTCTAGGCTAAACAGAATGATCAGAAAGTGAGAGAGAGGCAGTGTTCTGTGGGCACAGAAAAACTGATCGTTTCTTCTGGAGCTCTTAAGGTGGATGAAGAACCAAAAGCTGTCATCCCAGTCCTACAGAGACAGTACTCAGGTCAGCACAACATAAAAGGCATCCTGAAGAAGAGCTACTCAACCAGTCTAGACTCCGAACACGCCGAGCTGGAGTGTATCACAACTCCTGCCATCAAAACTTGCAAGGGGCTGACTGTTCTTGATGGAAAGAAGGCCAAGGATGAAGAGGTTGAGGATGACAAAGATGAAGAGGAGGATGGAGACGAGAGGATGCTGCAGAGAGAAGAAAGCAGCTCGAGTGAGACTTCTCGCACTCCTTCCCCAGATTCTGTGGACAAAACCCCATCTATCTCCCAATCTGAAGAAGGGGAGGAGCTAGACAGCAGCCTGGATGGGAGCATGTGCTCCTCCCTCAAAGAGAGGTATGATGGGAAAGGGAGTTTTAATTTTTAAAAGCATTCATATAACTCAAACAGTAGAGCATGGGTCTAGCAACACAAAGGTTCGATTCTCAGGGAATGCATGAACTGTTAATATTCTTTTTGGATAAAAAAATCTGCCAGATGCATTAATAGAACTGTTATAATTGACCCTGATTATTTTTTTAAAAGTTTGTTTAAAAAATTATAATAATATGTATTGACTTTTATTATATTTATTCACTGCTGTTTTTTGGTTGCAATTTTGCTTATTTAAAAATTAAAAATATCTGTTAAATAGATTTTGAGACTATCTCTACTGGGTTTGAACCTACAAATCCTTCATGTGCACCAAGGAACGACATGCACTTCTAACTTCTGGTTTTACCTTTTACCCAGCTTTGAATGAAAAGTCCAAACGAAAGTCCCAAGAAAGTCTATTGATGGGATGTTTGTTATACTGCTGACACAGTCTAAACACAGAAGCTGCTTAAGTGGAAAGTTCACTTTCTATGTCTGTTTCTATAATAGTTTCCTCTGTTTCCTTTACATTTGGCAGGCTGGCAGAGTTTAAGAGCGGTGAAGACGATTGCCGAGGAAAGCTTAAGAAGAATAAGCAAACCGATGTGGTCCAGGCTTCCCTGGCTGACCGTTACGACCAGCTGCAGCAGAGTGAAAATGCCTGGAAGAAGAAGGTACCCACACACTAAAACAGCAGCCACTTTTTCCTGTCAGTAGCAGAGAGAAATGGGCTGAATTAACCTAAAACTCTCATACAACTTTTCACAGTACACAACACTTTTGTTGTTGTGTGCAGTTTGGGGTTCATGAAGTGTCCGTGTTGGTTGGCTATAGGGTGGAGACAGCATAACATAATAGACTGCAAAAGAAGGTCTCCTGATGTGAAGAGTTGTTTGTGGGATGGTGAATACACTGGGAGGGGTGGGGCAGGAAGAGGTTGTTTCCAGTGCTGAGTCAGCAAGTTCCCTTTCAGTTGATAACGTCGGACGTAGTCGACGTCGACTGAATGGGGATCGCTTCAGAGAGCCTATCCTCTTCGAGTACTATTGAACGAGCCAATGGAATTGGCGTGCGTGATTCACATCACACACTCCGCCCCCGCGGCGCGGGTATAAATACGGAAGTGGATGCACGCACTAGTTGCCTTTCGCTTCGGAGCCGTTCGTCTTTGATGTCTCTGAAGAGTGCTGTTGTATTCAACGAGCGAGTGTGTCGGTGTTCTTGCAGGAAGACCTCCCAGTGTTGGTGTTCTACAGCGTGGTGCAGTGGTGATCGCGAGCTTCTCAGCTCTCAACTGCTGTTTTAACAGCATCAAATTTCTATTGTTTGTTTGTGTGTTGACGGTTGGTTAAAGGGCGAGAAGTGAGTGCTTCATTGTTTTAGTTGAAAGACTATTCAGTGTTTGACGCGGTCATTCCCTGTGTGCTCCGGCACTGGTGACGGTCCCATTTCCTAAAAGAGCAACACGGGTGTGAGTGTGTCTTTTTCAAGATGCCATTCCATCCGTGCGTTTCTGGGTGTGGTTTGGCGCTATCCCCCTCTGACGGTCACGAAAGTTGTGTCGCATGTTTGGGGTTACAGCATCCTGAGGCAGCTTTCGTGGATGAGTCATGTTCTCACTGCGGGAACATGGCCATCTCGGTGTTGAGATCTAGACTCGCCTTCGTCAAAAGCGTTGGTGCAGTCCCCGCCTCTGCGCCCCGCCCTTGTTCTTCTTCTGGGTTACCTTCCCAGAGAAAGACTGGGGTGCTGTCCAAGCTGGGTGATCTGAGGATCACAGTGAGGGGTAATCCGCCCGGCCAGGCCCCGTGGGTCCCTCACTCCTCTTTCACACCGCAACCGGTGGAGCTACCCATTGATCCCGCTGGTCCCTCTGTAATGGACAGGCCAGCAGTGTCATTTGGGGCCCCTCCAGGGGATAGTATGTCAATCGCAGCATCGGAAGGGGAGCTGAACTCTGGAGATGACGACTCGGCTGCATTGCCTCCTCCTGGGAGTGTTGCCCGACCAGTGTTGCCCGAGTCAGATCCAGAAATGTCAGCTATGCTGAGAAAGGCCGCCGAGGCGGTAGGGCTCGTGTGGAACCCTCCACCGTGTCCCGAGCCGTCTCGGTTGGATGATTGGTATATCGGGGCGGGCCGTACTGGTTCTCAGTCCGCCGCCCCGGTTCCTTTCTTTCCTGAAGTGCATGAGGAGCTTACGAGGGCATGGATGGCACCTTTCTCTGCCAGAAACCGTCTGAGTAGCTCCTCCCCCCTCACTACCCTTGATGGGGGAGCGGTAAAGGGTTACGAGGCTATCCCTCCAGTGGAGCGGTCTGTTGTGATGCAGCTGTGTCCAACAGGCGCCGCTTCCTGGAGAGGTGATCCTCGTCACCCCTCTAAAGCCTGTAAGTTCTCGTCCGCTCTTACGGGCTTACAAAGGCTTACAAAGCTTGTGGGCAAGCCGCTTCCTCTCTGCATGCCATGGCGTTGCTCCAGGTCCACCAGGCCCAGGCACTCATGAACATGCACGAGGGTAGTCCGGACCGTGAGCTCATGAGTGAGCTCCGCACTGAAACTGACCTCGCCCTCCGGGCGACGAAGGTTGCAGCTCGCGCAGTCGGTTCGGCGATGTCCACACTTGTGGTCCAGGAGCGCCATCTCTGGCTCAACCTGGCCGATATGAGAGAAGCGGACAAGGTTCGGTTCCTGGACTCTCCCATTTCCCAGGTTGGGTTGTTCGGCGACGCTGTGGAGAACTTTGCCCACCAGTTCTCTACAGCCCAAAAGCAGACGGAGGCCATCCGACACATCCTGCCTCGGCGGGCCGCTGCTGCCTTCACTCGCCCGCCGAGGTCAGATCCTCCGCCTGCTCGTCGCCGAGGGCGTCCGTCCGCAGCCGCCTCAGCTCCTGCTGGACCACCGCAGCAGCCTACACCCAGGTCCAGGCGTGGAGCCGGCCGCGGAAGGGGCTGGTTGGAGGGCTGGCTAGAGTTTTTTGTTATGTGTGTGTCTGTTCCGCCGCTGGCCCTTATAAAAACGGGGTCAGCGGTACGCACATATTCAGAAAAAGAGCAAATTTTCTATTCCTGGGTCCCAAGTGGACCAGTCTGGCGGGTGTGACCCTGTATAGCCTTACATCCCTCAGCCTCCCTTGGTCGCCTGCAGGCAGCTTGGTGCGTTCGAGGACCCGGTCATCCGCCTTCTCTCGCGCCCCCTGCCGCTAGTGGAGACAGGTAAGTGTTGCAAAGCACACTAACACCACACTCTCCACCTTCTGCTGCCCCACCTCAGGCTCGGCTTTTTTCCGCCCAGGTCAGTGATATCTATCACATTAGGTGTTGAGCAAACATGCTCCTGGAGGGATTCAGTGATCTTCATCACACCTAGTGTTGAGCATGGCTCCTGATTTTTGGTGCGTTGAATATCTTTTCCTGCTTGCGAAGGTTAAGATAGCCACTCCTCCAGCCAGTATGGAGACTAGTTAAATCAGTCTTCATACTATCAGGGGATGGGTCGTGACCATCTTGGCCCAAGATTGGTCTGCAGCTTTGACCTGATGGACGTGTGCTTCAGATACTCTTCCTTCCACGCCCCAGGCCATCCTGTGTGTTGCGCGTATGGAGGTATCAGTACAGTCTCTTTTTTCCCTTCAAGTGCTGTAAAGCCCGTTGGGTGTTCAGGTCAACTGGGAAAGAGCAATCTCGCCCACGGGTTGAGTATCTCTTTGTCAGTTTTGGAGATGGACTCGGTCTAACACGTCTCTGAGAGTGTTTCAGCTGGTGTTGAAGTGAGAAAGGGTCCCACTGAAAGGTTTTCAGACGCTCCTGGGGCATGTGTAGATGCAGCCATTGGCTTCCTCCATATGATGACCGCTTCAGCGCTAGCTTCACAATCGGGTCCCGAGGTGACCGTGGCAGAGCAGCTCTCCCTGTGTGACTACAGTTCATCCCGGTCTGCTGCCAAACCTTCATCAACTGAGGGGCCATGTACAAAGGGCGTGTTTTAACGGGGGCCTGGGCGACCCTCGACTACACAGGCATGCGTGCCTCGAGTTGTTAGACATTGCGTCTCAGGTTGCGTCACAGGTAAGTGTTGCAAAGCACACTAACACCACACTCTCCACCTTCTGCTGCCCCACCTCAGGCTAGGCTTTTTTCCGCCCAGGTCAGTGATATCTATCACATTAGGTGTTGAAGGAGGGAACGGAGGATGTAGTCCCCTTGCCACTACCGCTGGACCACCGCTGACCCCGGGTTACTCTCGGCTCCTCAGCGAAAAAGCAACTAGTGCGTGCATCCACTTCCGTATTTATACCCGCGCCGCGGGGGCGGAGTGTGTGATGCGAATCACGCACGCCAATTCCATTGGCTCATTCAATAGTACTCGAAGAGGATAGGCTCTCTGACGCGATCCCCATTCAGTCGACGTCGACTACGTCCTCCGTTCCCTCCTTCAGGGAACGGTGGGTTGCATACGCAACCAGGACGTTCCTCAGCTTGGCTGTCCTGCTGAGAAGGGTTGTGAGCACAGTAGGAGGATTTCCACTCAGTTTTACCAATTCCTGAAATTTGATATTCTACAGTCTCTCTAGTTACATGCATTCTCAGGACAAACATTTAAACCCACATATTAATATGTAGAAGTGTGTTTCCCCTATTGCTTTAAAAGGTATTGTTCATGCAAAAATAATTTACTTGAATAAATGTAATCTAATGGCAATAACAATTGTCATTTCCATTTAGTTTTGGAGAAAAACAATCTGATATTTAAGCAATTTTTAGATAAAATTGAGCCAACTTCCATTGATCACCTGTGGACACACAGGCGCTATCCCAAATGGAACACATTTGTTTTTTATGATTTTTTTTTTTTGTATGATTTTTTTTTTTGATTTTTGTATGTGTATTTTTTTCTCGGAAGTGTTGTTGTATTGGGAGAGCTGCATAAAGATTCTTCTTTTGTACAAGTTTCTCTTTTTTTGTTCCACGGTTTGGAACAACATGAGTGGTAAATTTTTGGGTGAAGTATTCCTTTCAATACCTAGTAACTTAGTAAGATTATCTTAACACATTTAATACCGATCAGTCTGCGTTACTGCTCACAAGAAGACAGTAGCCGTAAGTAGAAGAACAAACAAAATAAGACTTAAGCCGGGCTCAGACTACAGGGTAGTCACATAAACGCACAAGATATAGTACCTTTAATGCCCTGTTGATGGTGATAACGCTTGTTTTGAAACAGAAATAAACTGCTGCAGAAAAAGTTATGTGCCACGCAAAATGTAATGTAATTGCATTATTCATTTTAAATGTATTTGAGTAAAGAAGAGTACTTGTTCAAAAATTGTCAAATTGAGTATAGATTATTATATTATTATAAGATATTAGCAACTTTTACACCCTAAGTACAAAGTAGCCAAAAAGATACCGAAATAGAGTAACTAACTATATTTACTCAAATACTTTACGCTACTGGACATTGATTTATTATGATTGATTTTGTTTGCCATGTAGCCTACAACCAACATGGAGCAATGCACACTCTGTTTAGATCAGATAAGTCATTTATTCACATAATATTCAAATATAAACGAGTGTAAATGTCGTCAACATCATATATGTCTGAAGTATTGAAGTCTGTCAGGTAGCTAAAACATGAGATTATTGCAAATCAAACAATCTGCTGTTTTATTCCAATCATTACTCCTGGTCGAAGGCTTCTGTAAATATTTAGTTTATACGTATTTTTCAACTAAATTGAATGGTGCAACGCAAAATATTTAGTAATGCGTAAGTTTTAACTTAGTGCCACTTTACATCACAACTAGGCTAAGTTGTAACTAATGCATAGCTGGTGCAACCGGCCCCAGGAGTTTTAGGCCAATTTATCCCCGATTTACCCCTCCCGACAATCTGAGGAAAGATATCGTTCAGGACCTTGGTCCATTCCGATGTTCAGCACAGATTATCTGGAAATGAGGTGTTTTCAGATTTATTTTTAAACCTCTCAATCTGCTTTAGGACACACTGCCCCAGTGATATAAATCATGTTTGATATTTAGGATTTTAAATCAGGATGGTTATGACTATGATTACGTCAGTACTTTCACAATAGCCAATAACAGGTGAATGAGAGAAACATTTGAAAAGGCAACAACATGACTTTCCCTACCTGGCAACAACACAATGGCAACAACGTAACAGAATCGTATGGGCAAAAAGAAGAGCTGGGGAGAAATCACCTCGGTTTTGAATGTACCGGCTGACCGAGCTGAGTGTAGAAAGCTGCTGGAGCTATAAGCTAACATGCTGAGGGTGTTGCCAAGCAACGGTAAACATTTTAGCCCTTAGGGCTAACACTATCTAGCATACTACTGTTAACTGATATTAAAATTGGCAAAATCTCACCTCCAGTTCTCACTGATAAACAGTCTATATTCATTTTGTTTACATCCACTTCTGCATGAAATCACAGGAGGTGCTCCCTCTGGCATGATAATCTTAATATTATGTAGCATGTTTGAGATTTGAGAGAAGAAAATCTGTAAAGATTCTCCTTGTGTATGATACAACCAGATTTCAACCAGTATTTAAAAACTAGTGTAGTCTTAATGTGTCCTAGATAAGAATGACTTAACACCAAATCTAGTCCCATCTTGAAAAGAACATCTTTAATTCAATCTTTCCAATCTCATCCTGCTCCCATTAATCAAAATGGTGGAAAGACATACTATCTTTTTTCATCCACAGTGGATAATCCTTTGGTCTGGGTCTCACACTATCTCTGTGGAACTTGCTGTCTGACTGAAGATCTGGGCAGATCTGATCTCTTTTTTCAGGAAGTTTGAGACTAACATGACTTGTTCCTATTCCTCGGTTTTATAAAATATATAAAAATGGCTATTTTTGTATGTCAAATGTTTGTTTGACTGCTAATCTGTGTATTTGATTGTTGACCCTGCTTTGTGCTGGTCCATTTTTTTTATAGCATTCTGTTCACTCTTTCTTCTCACTAGATCAAATAATTTCAACTTCAATTTCAATCAATATTTGATATCCATTTATTTACTTATTTGGCAGGTTAGTTTGGTAATAACACAGTCAGTCTGTGAGTACTGTAAAAGTAACCTCCTTTCATGAGTCGTCTAATCCCCTCCAAGTCCCGATCACTCTATCATGGTTTATTTAGAGATGATGACTGTACATTATCCCTTATGAGGTTTATATTGGGCATATTATGACTATATCAGTGTTATGTGACAGTCATAGCTAAATTAAAAGCTTGTATAAATGATTTCCCTAATGCTGTTTAACCACAGAATGTAGATCTGAGATCCAATAACATACAGATTGAGAAGTCACTATGATACAGTTATAAAATAAACTCAGAATTGTGTAATGTGACCAGAAACTGGCCTGAATACAGAACAAACATCTGTGTGATTGTGAGAAGATGAGATCTGCTATAGATCTGTGCAGAAGAAAAAAAGAAAAATGAGCAATGTTGCCACTCTTTTTGGCTCTGAAAAGAAAGAAATGAAAAGAATGCAATTCTGTTGTCAGGGGTGCACATTACCATTAAATGCACCCACTTACAGATGCTTCTGTTTAGCCAGGTCACTCTTATAGCAAACCTGTACCAAGTAGACATCCTCATTTGGTTCAGCTTCACTTGTGTGCTGCCTTACAGATTTTACCAATAATTCCTTTTACATTAAAATTAGCTCAGTGTCGAAAGCTTCAGTCTCCCACTGAGCATTGCTGGACACAGTCAATATGACTAAATCGTTTACTCGCTTTGTCAGATGTTTCAGAAGATGATGAGGATTACCTCCTGAGGATTATCATGTTGCTCCTTTTCAGATAAATCTAATTACAGAGAAAATCTTCCTGAAGTCCAGAGATTTCATCATCCCAAGTATAAGTCAGTTTGTCTCTTTGTCTTTTCATCTTTCTTTTATTTGTTCTGACTCACACTTTGTGAGTGCTCACTGGAGGCTGTTTGAAAAGTGTGAGCTCAGCTAAAACAGAGTTGAAGGAAAACCTTTTTATGGCTATTCAATTTTATGGAAAACCTGCTTGGGAACTGTAACAATGACCTCAGCCTATCTCTTTCTTTTTCACACTCTTTAAATTTCTCTTTCTCTGTTCAGTCCCCCTGAAGGGGCTCCTAGCTTTGCACCTCTTCAGTCATGAATCTGAAATCCATTCACAACATCTAATCTGTCCTCTGGACCTCTGGGACAGTTTTTTCTGGGGAGCTTTTGGCTTTAGGTAGTTATTTGAATGTTGAGTTGCTTGAGATGTGTTTGGATTTGAGAATCTGGAGCCTTCACAATTGCCTTTTCTGATTTTGCTTCTTCTTTTCCTGTGCCCTGATTTACCTTCCTAACAGGTGAATCTCACAAAAACTGTCAAGAAATGTCATATTTCACACCAGTTGATAAAAATAACAACAAAAAAAATGTTTTAAAGGTGCAGTAAGCGCTTTTAGAAAAACGCTGTTGAAAATTGAAATTAACACCCTAACAAACAATTTTGCGAATATTTGCTACATGTCTAAAAAAATCTTGTATTTGTACATGAGTCCTGGCTGTGTAAATAAGAGAAAAAAACAAAGTGGATCGGACCGATCAGACGAGCACAATAACATTCCAGTAGCCAGTCAGCAATATGGGGGCATATATGCTCATAATAGGGGAGGAGAGAGAGTGAGCAAGTGAGACATTTGTTGAAGGACATTTGTTGAACGACTGTAGAAAAAGAGATGACTGAGATAAAAAGAGGAAAAGGTCAGAGGAATAAAATTGGAAAAAGAAGGATTACTATCAGGCAAGAGCTATGATCTGCATTAATAAAAGCTTTGCAGCGCTGGAGAGACGTTAGAGAGCAGGAAAGCCTGCTCCGTACGTGAATATCATTGATTTAGCTATTTCACAGAATATGCTGTTGTTGTTGAATCACAGCTGATTTATCCATACCTGCACAAGCTGTCTGATGCACTTGCTGTTAGCCGTTGCCTGTGTCGCAAAGCATGTTCATTATTTTGGGGTGGAGCAATGAAGAGTGGGGTGTGTCTCTTTTTGGTAGGGGTGTGTTTCTTTGGGTGTCAATTTCAAATATGAACAGTGTTTCTCAGAAATCGCTTACTGCACTTGAAGCCATTGATATGGTTGCATTGTATACTTGTGTAAGGGTATTGGGCAATAAAAAAAAAACAGTCAGAATCTGGTGTGAACACCATTTGTTGCATTTATAATTTTGTTCAATGTACTTGAATGCAAAAATATATATTATATTATTGTACACAATATTATATTTTTCTATGTGAATTAGGACCTAGATATTTCTTTTGTGAGATTCACCCAGCTCTATTCAGAATTACCTTTTGACTTCTGTCTTTATCATCTGTGTTATTCCTTCTTCACCTCAGGCACCTGCTCTGTCACCTCAGCTTTCCCTATTTGCCTCTGCATAATTTGTAGTGCTCCACTCCCAGGTGAGTTCTTACGCTTGTGTTTTGTGGTCTTTTTTGATGCATTATGGATATTTTGTTGTCTTTATGTTTCAATGATCTTTATTCCTGCTGTTACACTGCAAACAATCATGTCTTGTGACACTGGCAGATTGTTTTTCACTTGTTATATTCTCACAAAATATGGTTAAATTCAAGATGCACCTGAAAACAAGTTAATATCTGATAAAAATGTATCTTATTTCAAGAAAAGATGGAAAACAGTGCGAAAAGGCTTAAGAATATTATTTTTTTGCAGTGTATTAATCTTTTCTATGTGTGTGTGTGTGTGTGTAATAATTATCGTTATTGCTTTATCGCCCCAGCCCTAAGAGAACTATTGTTCCAGACTAAATTGGCAGCTCTCTGAGATTGTCAATATCTCTCTTTACAGGGCTGGACTGAGACTAAAAATTGGCCCTGGCATTTTGGCCCAGACTGGCCCACTACATATAATCATAAACACAACCAATCTTTTCACGCCCCTGAATATATATACTAACTCATATTAAAACCACTAATGCCATGTAATGAGTGAGTAGGAATGAGTAAGAGTTAATAGATGAAATAACTACTAATTGTAAAATACAATCGAACTACTCCACAATGATGAATCCTAAAACAAGCTATAAGCTGCATTGGCATAGCAATACCAGTGTTTGACACAGGATTTTTGTTAAATCTGTGGTGGGTGGACCTCTGTCCCTTTAGGGGGGTTACTATAATAATAATTATAATATTAATCCCATGACAGTAATAGCCATATATTGTAAAACAAATGCACTGAAAAATGAAAGCAACTTTCAGAATTAGTTTTGTACTAATTTCTATGCTTGAAAGAGATAAACACATGATCTTTTATTTTGGCGGAAAACATGGTTTACAAACGCGTCTCATTACAATTCTAGTAAAATGCGTAATCGTCAACTATGCAGATGTGTAAATAATGCGTAATGGGTTCCTACACTCATAGCCTAAGTGTTCTGAAAGTAGCCTAGTTCTGCTTACCACAGTTCTCTACACTCACTCATTCTCTCCTGATCCTCCTCAATATCCTCAGCCCGTTTCTTTTTTCACGCTATTTCTCTGCACATTCCTTGCATTTCTTCTCCATCTCTGACTATTTTGACAGATACACACTGACACTGCACGCTCGCTCAGAGCCCAAAGGGGGAGGAGTTTAAAGATGTGATTGGACCAGCCCAGTATCAATCAAGAAAAGAACCAATGGACCGCTGATCTACGCGTTTCGTGGGCCGGTCTGTGAAAAAAAAAAAAACCTACGCTGACTTTTTATGTCCAATGCATTACACCGGCACAAAGATCCCAGCGCCGCCAATTAAGGAAAACTAAACAAACTAAACGTCACCGATGTACGAGTATTATGGGGCGTTCAGACAAAATCTTTTTTTGTATAATTTTTTTTTTAAAGAATGATCTGTATCGGCCCAAAAATCACGTCGGCCCACCGGGAAAGTGCCCATGGCCAGTCCAGCCCTGTCTCTTTAGATATACAGTAACTAAGCTTTGGTTCCTTGGAGTTCCTTGGATAAAAAACTGTCTTCCATTGAAGGCTTTGGCACATTTGTATGCGCATAAGTGTGTACACATTTGTGTATGGTCAAATTCCTTCTAAAGGGACCAGGAACATGTCAGATATTATTTATCCACAGGGCTCTGAACAATAAATTCTGGGATTTACAAGAGCATTTATTCCACTCCGACATAGAAAGCAACACCTGTGATGACCACATGTTCAAGCTGTGGGGAGGCAGTAAGCATTGTGGGCCTTCAAGCCTTCAGATTAATAACTCCGTCTCCATCCTGTTCGGTCCTGAGGGCCCAGGACTCTTGTCACAGTTACTCCCTATATGGGGCTCATTTATGTAGTGTCTGATTCATAATGCGAGAATGGGTGATGGATGATGACAGATAATTTCATTCGGACACCTTGTAGTGCTGTTTTTTTTCTGGAGGATCTGATTTCAGTTAAATCGTGATTGTCATTGTATGCAGCTAATTTTAAGTGTTTCAGAGCATTGGCCTGGCTATTGGTGCACACATTGAGCCTTGATGCTTGTGTGGGTGACAAGTTTCGAATTTGGCTTGCAAAATGTTCAAATCTATGTTCTCCCTCATTTCCTGTCCTCACTCTACTGTAGTTAGAATTTTTTTTTTTTTATGGTTGGATTCCTCCAGATGTAAAGTCTGAGGTAATCTAAAATTTGGTGTCTTTTATTGTTTTTCCTCACAATAGAAAACTTAGAATTCTTAAAGGGTTAGTTCACCCAAAAATGAAAATTAAGTCATTAATTACTCACCCCCATGCTGTACCAACCTCGTAAGACCTTCGTTCATCTTCGGAACACAAATGAAGATATTTTTGATTAAATCTGAGAGGTGGATCACTCTTCCATAGGCTTCCTAAGGGAATGAAACTTGACGGCCCAGAAAGTCATTAAAGAAAATGTTTAAATATTCCATGTGCCTACAGTGGCTCAACTATAAGTTTATCAAGCGACGAGACTACTTTTTTCCCCCAAAAAAACATAAATAACGACTTTATTCGACTATTCCTTTTCTTCCTTGTGGGCCTGAGACGAGAGTTCAAGAGATTTCCACGACGCATGCGCGAGAACTGAACAAGAAGTATTAGAAAAAGAACGTCCTCTTCTCAGTTCTCGCGCATGCGTCGTGGAAATCTCTTCAATAAAGAGTTTTTGTTTTAACCCTGAAAAGACACACCTGATTCAATTAATTAAAGGCTCAAAGGCTTAATGTCTAGCTGACTAATTGAATCAGGTGTGCCATTTCAGGGTTAAAACAAAAACATGTCCTGTCAGGGGGTCCCTGCAGGAGAGGTTGAGAAACACTGGTATAAAATGAGGAACAGGAAGGCCGCACGTCCTCTTAAACACCCACCCCCAGAAACCATGCTGCAGACATGTACCCAGAAGGTTAGTTTGGCAAATGAGGATAAAACTAATAATTTATGTAAATTCCAAATAAAGAAAATCAAGAAATAAATCTCTTGGTGTCTTTTATCAGTCTAATGTGCAGAAAAAGTTACCAAACAATGAGAAACAAACATTTATAGAAAGAATATAAACCAAACAAACACAGGGCATACACCGCAACCAGGGGCAACTTAGGAGATCGTCACATCTTCCCCTTCCCCCAAACTCTCGCAAGATAAGCGAGAGAAAGTCTTGTCCCTTACGATCTTCCAATGAAAAAAACTCCAAGGCTCAGCCCTTTGCCTAGCTGCCACAAAAACATCTGCCAGCCTGGCAGCCTCCTCAGCAGAAGATGGATCATGCTCTATATCATCCATCTCACTGAGCTGCTGCATCTTTGGCTCTTTCAATGGACCACCAGCAGTTGAACGTCGAACCCCATCAGAATTCCTAGAAGAAGTGTCAGGGCCCTCGCTCTCCCCAGGTGGTGGATTTCTCAGCGAGGTATGATGAGTCACTTCTCCTTGCAGTAATCGAAACTGATGTGGCAAGGACCTCCATCTTGTTTCTTGTCGTACATTTTCTTGTTCTTGACGAACTTGTCTTTCTTGTTGATCCACCAGGAATTTCTGGAACATATCCTTGAGCTCCCCCATGTCCTTCGAAGAACTCTGAGGGAATCAGCTCAACAGCACCACCACTAGCCCCATAGTCCTCCCCATCTTCTCCAGGGTCCACTTGCGCTAGGGTCTCAGTACGTACTGCCCGTTTTGGTGCCATCACACCCAAAGATTTCACCCAGCAATGCTCCTCTTCTGGATTATCCCACTGCTTCCACCATATTGTGAAGACATGACCAGAGCAAAGGCAGGAGACACTGCTTGCAGTCAATGAAATCTTTATTGACTTCCAAAAAAATTATATCAAATCAAAAATAACATAAACAAAAACACTGAAGGTGACCCTCCTCACGGAGGTCCCTCACCAGAACTTCCTTAACAGACAAAAATACATTCCTTTATACTGAAGGGGTCAACCATTTGACAATAATAGGGACTTTAAATAATATGTTCACATACATAATACATAACTACACTGAAATGAAAATAATATTCAAAATACATTAACCTCAATTATACAAGGAAAGTAATACAAATAATAAACAAATACATTTCTACATACTATGAACATAAACACAATAAAACATGAAACAATAACCCCCTGCTCACATTGAGAAATGGACTATGCCTACACTACCCAGAATTCTTTGGGATGGCATAAAATGAGGAACAGGAAGGCCGCACGTCCTCTTAAACACCCACCCCCAGAAACCATGCTGCAGACATGTACCCAGAAGGTTAGTTTGGCAAATGAGGATAAAACTAGTAATTTATGTAAATTCCAAATAAAGAAAATCAAGAAATAAATCTCTTGGTGTCTTTTATCAGTCTAATGTGCACCTCAGACTAGAAAAAGTTACCAAACAATGAGAAACAAACATTTATAGAAAGAATATAAACCAAACAAACACAGGGCATACACCGCAACCAGGGGTAACTTAGGAGATCGTCACACCATATGACGTAATTTAGATATATTTTTTAGATGGAAAAATGCGGTTTTACAGATACTATTCACGTGACTCAAAGAGCACACCCAGGTTCCTAACCGACGACGAGGACTTGACAGAGCAGCCATCAAGTGTTAGACAGTATTCTAGGTTATTACGTGAGGAAGTTTTTTTTGTCCAATAATTAGAATCTCTGTTTTTTCAGAATTAAGTAGTAGGAAATTACTAGTCATCCAGTATTTTATATCAGCTATGCATTCCGTTCATTTTGTGTTCATTTTTTTAACAAGCGATCTAATCATAGCCAGCTTAAAAGTTGTTTGTACGTATCCTATGGAAAAGATGAATTAATTATATTAAGAAGAGGATCTATGACCTCTGGAAGCATCTCCTTCAGTAGTTTAGTCGGTGTAGGGTCTAACATTCATGTTTATAAAATTCACCCTCTCCTATAGCAATGAATGAATTGAATTTTTCGTCAGGGAGACTACAATGCACTGTCTGATGTGATACTGTAGTAGATGGTTGCATAGTTATAATTTTCTCCCTGGTATTCTCAATCTTGTAAGTAAAAAAGTTCATAAAGTCATTACTGCTGTGCTGCTTGGAAACGTCTGGGCTTGAAGCTTTATCTTTCGTT
Organism: Gila orcuttii; assembly: GCA_026230005.1. Classification (NCBI taxonomy): domain Eukaryota; kingdom Metazoa; phylum Chordata; class Actinopteri; order Cypriniformes; family Leuciscidae; genus Gila; species Gila orcuttii. Next base: position 20,614,000 of record JAPDVR010000017.1, read on the forward strand.
AGTTTAGCCATTGTTTAAAATAAATACCTAGGGTTCTCTTACGAGAGGTTCTCTCGTATTGCGTAAGTTGCTTACGCTACGGGGTAAAGTCATCTTTTCTCGAGATATGAAGCCAAAAAATTATCCTTAATTTTGTATTTGTCAACGCAGTGCAGCAGCTAGCAGACCTAGAGCAGGCTGTCTAGCGTGCTCATTGGCTGCCCTGCGGCTACTGCAGCAGCCTACCACTGAGCCTCGCGTGACGTCGCGCCCTCTACGCGTCACAGCCCGCCAGAACAGGTGTGACTTAGCGTATAAAAGTACGGCTCGGAGGCTGCTTCCCTGGTTTTCATCTCTTCAGCGAAGCTCTACGCATCGCTGGATCCTGAGAGAAGCCGCTGCCATTTAGACCAGCGACCAGCAAGCAGAGGAAAGCGTCTGAGGAAGCCGGTCGAATTCGCCGCCTTCAGCCATCCGTGCCTGCCTAGCTATCCGGCGACAGTATCCTTTTGCTCTTTTGGTCTGCTGTGCGTGTTCGCCGCCGCGACACACACATTTTCCTAAAAGAGCGCAAGGCGTTTTTATGAAAAAACCTCGCACTTCCTGTGGCTCGTGCCGAGCACGCGCCCAGCGCCGGAGACCGCCACGTGATCTGCGCTTTCTGCCTGAGCCCAGACCACGCAGCCCTCGCTCTTCGTCGGGAGGCTGCGTCCACTGCGGGCTCGACTCGAGGTGTTCAACGCCGAAGCTGTCACTCCGCCCTCTGCTGGACCACGCATGAAGCAGCGCCGTTCACAGACACCGGAGGCGGAAGGAGATGCCGCATGTGACAGCTGCTCTATCCTGGCCTTTTCTGCCGGAGCTCCACACGGAGCTTTCTAAATCGTGGAATGCACCATTCTCCGCTAAACTCCACTAACATCTCTCCTCGACGCTCTCCCAAGTGGACGGCGCCGCCGAGAAGGGGACGAGAAAGGCCCGGCTCCAGCTGCCATCACTGATTTAAGGAGCGACGCTCCAGCTCTGCTGTAGGCCGCTCACGTGATCAGCCTCCTGCGCGAAGCGCTAGCCAGCGTCCAGCTCAGCCTCCGTCTTCGCTGCGAGATCGCGCTCATCCAGCCATCACAGGCCGCCTCCCCCGCGGGGACCTCAACCTAAGATCACGCTGAAACCCGAGCACGTGAAATCCTCCTAGCGGCAGCAAGGAGGAAAAGACGGTTAAGTCCCGCCGCGGCTGGACCACCATTGAAATATCTCGCCCTGTCAGTCCCCTTAGAAAAGGCTACTGCAGCGGTGTATTCGGCAGCCAACGAGCCGGTAATGCAACCCGCTCGCCTGCACACAACCGCCGTTTCTACGGCGACCCTGGCTCACGCCGTTGGTGCCCTAAGTGTAGAAAATGTGCCCACATCTCAGTGTTCACCCCTACACGCAAGCACGATACCCCCCGTGTCTCTCACACTCACAGAGCCCACTCTCATAAAGCTGGCAAATGCCGCTCGAGTGTTAGATGTAGGAAATGTGCCCACAACTCTGTGCCCACGCCTACTCTCTGCCCGCTCTGTCACACGGCCAAAACAGCCTCATATCGGTCAGGTTACGAATGTAGTTACGTGCCCGCTCACGAGCGCTCGCGCTTACTAATAATCGCCCGGCGCTGCTCGCGCATATCAAAGTTATCTCTAAACGTTCCCCGTTCAAAGCAATCGGGACTTCACATGTGAAACAGCCAGCCATCACTGTCAGCAAGCCGCCGTATTCAAGCACCGAGGGCGCGCACGCCGCGCCCACACCTCCGGTTCAGTTTCCCGAGCCCACGAAGTGCGGCGGTTGGAACCCGGAGTCCATTCTGCCCCTAGTTGTACATGTAAAAGCATGGGAAGCTATTCCGGGGGTATACCTCCGGTTCAGTTTTTCGAGCCCACGAAGTGCGGCGATCGGAACCCGGAGGCCATTCTGCCCTAGCTATGAATGTAAGTTACGTGCCCGCTCACGAGCGCTCACACTTACTAATAAACAATTCACCCCTGGCGCTGCTCGCGCATCACAAAGTTATCTCTAAACGTTCCCCGTTCAAAGCAATCGGGACGTCACACGTGAAACAGCCAGCCATCGCTGTCAGCGAGCCGCCGTATTCAAGCACCGAGGCCGCGCACGCCGCGCCCACACCTCCGGTTCAGTTTCCCGAGCCCACGAAGTGCGGCGGTTGGAACCCGGAGTCCATTCTGCCCCTAGTTGTACATGTAAAAGCATGGGAAGCTATTCCGGGGGTATCAGAATGGGTGCTGAGCACAATAAGACAGGGCTATTATCTCTAATAAGATAATTTTTTTCGTTATTTTCTCTAACCCAGGAAGGACGGAGCTCTCAGACCTATATTAGATCTGATATATTTGAACAAAGCTCTCATGAGAAGACTGTTCAAAATGCTCACGACCAGACAAATTCTCGCGCAAATTCGCCGGAGGGACTGGTTTATCTCTCTCGATCTGAAAGACGCCTACTTTCAGATTCAGATAATACCCCGTCACAGGCCATTCTTGAGATTCGCCTTCGAAGGTCAGGTATATCAATACACTGTCCTCCCGTTCGGCCTGTCTGTAGCACCCCGTACATTTACGAAGTGCATGGACGTGGCTCTCGCCCCCTTGAGAAATCGGGGCATGCGGATTCTGAACTATTTGGACGATTGGCTGATTCTGGCACAGTCAGAGATAGAACTCTTATCTCACAGAACAGTGCTCCTCAGTCATATGGAAAGCTTGGGTCACACGGTCAGCTGGACCAAGAGCTCATTACTGCCCAGTCTGTCAGTTTCCTTTCTGGGGATAGAACTGGACTCTGTGGCTATGACGGCTCGTTTATCAACACAGCGTGCGCGCCGTGTTCGACACCTGGCCGCGTCTTTCCAGAAGGGCAGCCTCGCTTCTCTGAAAACATTTCAGAGAATGCTGGGCTGTATGGCATCGGCTGCAGCAGTGCTTCAGCTGGGCCTACTGCGCATGCGCCCGCTACAACTCTGGTTGAACGCTCGGGTGCCTCACCGGGCTTGGGCTTCCGGCTGCAGACAAATCAGAGTGACTCAGAGCTGCGTTTCAGCTCTGCAGCCCTGGTTAGCGGCCGACTGGTACTAGCGGGGGGTGACGATGGGAGCTGTCTCATACCGAAAGGTCATCTCGACGGACGCCTCCAACTTAGGTTGGGACGCTCTCTTCGAGGGCAGACCGGTCTTTGGCCTATGGTCAGACCGAGTGTAACGCCTTCATATAAACTGTCTGGAGATGATAGCGGTCGAGAACGCGCTGAAGCGCTTCCTCCCATTCATACGAGACCACCACGTTCTAGTCCGCTCGGACAACATGTCTGTGGTGTCCTACGTGAACCGTCAGGGCGGTGTCAGATCCAGGAATCTCTGCGATCTGACAGAACGCCTCCTTGTATGGTCTCAACACTTACTGCGCTCGCTGAGAGCTGTACATGTGCCAGGCCACCTGAACGACGGCCCAGACAGACTGTCCAGGGACAACGTTCCCCCAGGGGAATGGCTGCATCCCCAGACAGTCCAGTTGCTATGCTTTCCCTCCGGTCTCACTGTTCTCACAATCTATATATATATATATATATATATATATATATATATATATATATATATGTGTGTGTTCAAATATATTTGAAACTAGACTTCTTAGTAATTATGAAAATATTACTATAAATTACAGAAACACCTTTGCCTTTCATACAAGGTTCATGTTTTTAACTGTAATATTGGGGGCTGGACTCATTTAAAGTAATGTAATTGTTTGGTTTTAGCCTGGTTTCTGTCAAACACAGCACATAGTCTGTAATCATATCATTAACAATTAGTGCTTTTTGAAGTCAGGGATTGAATATTCAGCAACCCGAGCTTTATCATTTGTTCATTTTTATTATATCTATTTTTTATTTGTTGAACATCAATTAAATTTTTACCCTTAGATGGGTTCAGAAGTTTTTTGTATTTCCTAATTCGGGGAACAGACACAGTCTCTATATGATGATATCTAGGTGAAAGAGTCTCTATGTGATGGGATTTATCTGACCTCAGTGACGTGAGACAGCTGGCAGATGGTCGGTTTAGCCAGTTTGTCTGCCCCAGATTGTCATGTATGAGCTCTAAGACTGTGCCATATTACTAGAGAGAAGAGCAGCACCATCCCAGGAGGGATGAATACCATCTCTTTTCAACAGGTCAGGTCTGCCCCAAAAACTTTTCCAATTGTCTATGAATTCTATATTATTTTGCAGACACCACTTAGACAGCCAGCCATTGAGTGAGCACAGTCTACTATCATCACTCCTGTGAACAGGAAGGAGGCTTAAAAGGAGGTACAGTATATATGCACAGTGGAGAGTCGACTCGACTTGTTATCTCGACAGTTTTCTGCTTCCCTCTGCCACCCTGTTCCTCACTCTCGGTTGGGGATACGGGGGAGAACTCGGGGTTTGGGCTAAATTCCAAGCTCGGAGCCCTCGATCCCCTTGGACAGCATGCCAAATACGCATATTATATATATTTTTTTACTCCATTCGGTCATTTGTAACTGAACTCGTGAAAACAACTGCCATAGGTAATCGGACATTTATTTATATATGAAAGATTTATTTTTGTTGTTTTACTGAGTCATAGATCATAGCTCTCTCATCTCCGTTTCAAGTTGCAAATTGTGTCCAAATACGTTTCTACCTGACGATGGACACGATCGACGCCCAATATGTTTAGGGGTTCAACATCTGAAGGAGGCTCTGACTGCATTGTAGTATGCTACCGTTGTCAGAGAGACAGCTTCGCCTCGTTGATTTAGACTCTAACTCCCCAGTTAGCCTCGAACAACAGCCTCCGCGCCATCAAAAGCGTCGTATGTCGGCTGCTGCTGGCCCTCCCCCGAGCAAGTAGAAATCTTTATCACAGACATAAACTTTGGAACATTTGCTTTCGAAAACTGCATATGAGTCTGTAGCATTTATAACTCGAGCAGAGAATTCTATCTGTCTAATGCTTCTTGTCTGCGATAACACATTAGAGTCAGCGAATGTTGACGCTTCTATACCACAGTTCTTACAGACGGTTCTGTTGACGATGGGTCAGGTGGCTCGAGAACTTGAGACACTTTCAGCAACCCTTCTAACAGCCAGGTATGGCTCAGGCAAGGTTACCTAAAGATTGTAAAAAGACATTGAGAGAACTGCCAATTGTACTGGGACATCTTTGTCCCCAATGTTTCCGAGGTATGAAGAGAATGAAGTTGTCAGAAGCCACACGACAACTAACTCCCACAGGCACCACCTTTTAGGATGCCATTGGCTCTGGCTTACCCATGATACCCGGGTTCAGAGCAACGAGTGTGTCAACACAACACTTCTCAGCTTCACTCACCACAGTGACATAGAGGTGCTGAAGAGGCCCTGGGACGTCGCCCTTTTCACCGTCACCATCAGGGTGGAAGCCTATAGGTCCTAAAGGCAGAAGCCAAAAACCCTGAAGCTCTGGGGCCAGCAGTCGGTCGTTTCACTGTGCAACCATAGAAAAAGTTCCTCCCCTCAGTCAGAGGGACGGGTTTTACCCCACATACGTACTTCCTTGTTCCACAGAAAGATTACGGTTTTGAGACGCTTAATGTGTTCATAAAGTCCTTCCATGTTAAGCACAGTCAACGTACTTCGATCTATGATGAAAGGAGACGTGGATGAGTGTGGATTTGAACGATGCTTGCTTCCATGTTCCCTTTGCTTCCCACCACATGATGTTCCAATGATCAAGCTTTCAGGATCAAGCCTATAATAATAATAATAATAATAATAATTCGCCTATCAGTTCAGAGTCCTACCATTCAGTCTATCTCTGGCTCCTCGTGTTTATGCAAGATGCATGAGTGCAGTCTCCTCCTTGGTCCAAGGGCATGAGGATTCTGCCCTACTTCCGCACTACTGCTTTGTGCCCAAACAAGACAACATGCTCTACACAACACCAAGATTGTCCAGTGAGTACACCCCTCACATTTAAGCAAACATTTTAGTATATCTTCTCAAAGGACAATACTATAGAAATTAAACTTGGATATATTTTAGAGTAGTCAATGTGCTGCTTGTATAGCAGTAAATATTTACTGTCCTCTGAAAATATCTCAACATACAGCCATTATTGTCAAAATAGCTGGCAACAAAAGTGAGTACACCTTAAGTGTAAGCTGTATGTGTAACATTGCAATCATTTTCATGTTTTTGTCTGCTTGACGGGACCACATTTGGGTATCTTGTTTTAGAGCAGTTAAAATTTGTGCTTTGAGTATAATTCTCTCATACTGACCACTGGATGTTCAACATGGCACCTCATGGCAAATAACTCTCTAAGGATTTGAGATTTAGAATTGTTGCTCTCCACAAAGTTGACCTAGGCTATAAGAAGATTGGTAACACCCTGAAACTGAGTTACAGTACAGGCCAGATTCATACAGAGGTTTTCCAAGACGGGTTCCATTTGGAACAGGCCTCGCAAGGGTCAATCAAAGAAGTTGAGTCCTCGTGCTGTGCTTCAGGTGCAGAAGCTGTCTTAAAAAAAACAGACGCATGAGTGCTGCCAGCATTGCTTTAGAGGTTGCAGAAGCGGAAGGTCAGCTTGTCAGTGCTCAGACCATACACCGCACACTGCAACAAGTCGGTTTGCATGGCCGTCATCCCAGAAGGAAGCCTCTTCTGAAGCTGGCTCACAAGAAAGCTTGCAAACAGTTTGCTGAAAGCAACCTGTCCAAGAACATGAATTACTGGAACCATGTCCTGTGGCCTAATGAGACTAAGATGAACTTGTTTGGCTCAGATGGTGTCCAGCATGTGTGGCGACGCCCTGTTAAGGAGTACCAAGAAAATTGTGTCTTGCCTACAGTCAATCATAGTGGTGGGAGCTGAGCTTCATTGAGGGTAACATGGATTCCAACATGTACTGAAGCAGAACATGATGCCCTCCCTTCAGAAACTGGGCCGAACGGCATGATAACGACCCCAAACACACCGCCAAGATGACAACTGCCTTGCTGAGGAAGCTAAAGGTGAAGGTGATGGAGTGGCCAAGTATGTCAAATATTCGGTCTGTTTAAAAACATCCTATTATATACGACAGGCCATTTTCACTCCTTTTTATTTTGCTTTACAAATTAGCTTCCGGAAATTCATTGGTTCAAATTCGACAGAAAATTCAACATTTCACATCCGGGAACTTCAGGAATAGCAGTGGAGTACCGATCCATAATCTCCATTTGCTGTTAGTCGGCTCACCAGCAGGTGGTACAAGCGGCTGTTGACAAAGACCAAAGCAACAGGGAGAGAGAGTCATTAATTCACAGAAACGGATTTACAGAAATTAAGCAAGCCAGTAAGAGTATGTGATGATTATCAGGGCCAGTATATATGTGGAAAAACTAAAGACACAAAGTTGTGTTTACTTTTAGTTAAAGGTACAATATGTAAGAATTTTGTATCAAAATATCCAAAAACCACTTGCACAGTGTTATATATTTTTTTCAATTATGTACTTCCATTATCCTAAATGTTTCCAAGAGTGAATTCAGAGAAATTCACAATTTTAAAAAGTGCCCGTTGCCTGTCAATGACGTAATATCCGCATTATCCCTGGTTTCCGCGTGTACTGCCATAGTAACCATGGCGACAGATGTGGACAACTGAGTAGTATGTAACGTCTAGCGGCACGCTGTTGTTGTTTCAATCAAACATTAACATAAGCAGACTTTGGGACAAAACGAGGATCAATATCAGCGTGTCGTTTTCGAGATGCCGAGAGCTCCATGTCCGCGACTAACTTGGATTTGACAGAGCTTCACGAGTCACGACTTGACAGGGTGTACAGAGTCACGTGCAGAGTCATGCTGTTGCATGTACTTTATTAGACAGGTGAGCAAATATACATAAAACAAATCAATGTTATATAGCTCAACATGATGAAATGTTAGAATTTTAGTTATTCTTAAATGTTAGTAATTCAGCTCTTACGGGTAGTTTGGTAGAATTAAATGTCCTTATTTCTTTATATCCTCGGGATTCGCGTGTGGCACTGATGTTTCTCTTATTAGCAATCGTGACCTGCTTCATACCACAGTCATGCTAAAAAACATGAATGTTTTCACTTATCCAAAAACATTATTAGATCCATCAGCATGACAGCAAGTCCCATCATTCCGCTTATCACTGCGTCATAAACCTATGCCTTTGTTACTGTAAGAGGTTATCGACCCCTAGCGGCGAAAATAAAAGACATATTGTAGCTTTAAATGTCTTCACGGGTTCATTCCCTGTGTACATGTAAGCAGCTTTGTCTACCGTGAACGAGATTGTTATTCCCCAATGCTGATGTGCAGATCTAACTTTAAATTTGAGGTAGGCATATATTTCTCTCGGTTGTTTAGTTTCCTTAACTTTAGATCGCGGCGCTGTGCTGCAGTACTAGGGGTTCCCTCAATACGTCATACTCCAGGCAGGATTCCCCCATGCTGTGGGGACATATAAAAAGCTTATCATGGGTGAAAAACACTTAACGTAGCTTAATGGACTAATACAGTGATATAAAAGACCAAAGCGCACCTTATTGGGGATGTAGGCTATTCTATAGCTACAGGCAAACAGATGGACTCAGAATATAAACGTAACATGCAAAGTTTCACACTAAGCATTTCCAGTGAAATACTGGCACAAAGTTGGCTTTACATTGGACATTCGATATTCACAAATTTAGGGACCGTCTCTAAAGTTACATACGACATTGAAGAGAATGACTTAGTCATAAAACCAACTGTAAAGTGTTAATGTAGGTGCCAGACATGATTCACAACTTTTAGATTTTTTGAAATTTAATAAAATAAACGGTCAAGTCATGTGTAAAAATTTCATTTTTTTCACTAGGGCTCATACACAAAATACACCATATTTTAAACTCTATAGCATTTGAAGAGAATGACTTAGTCAAAACCAACTGTAAAGTGTTAACTGTATGTAGGTGTCAGGTTGATGCACAACTGTTTTTTGCGTGCAACACCAATCAATGGCAAATCATTCGTTTTTATGACTACGCTGTTTGGAAATGACGATCACATTTACTTATAGAAGTATTTATTTCTCGAAATAAAGTTCAAACAGCAGCTTATAGCGGCTTTAATACTTTCTGTATGAACGAACAACTAAAGTCACAAGCCCGTATTCTGTTATCATGCTTGCCATGAATATCACCTGTAAACATAGTGACAGTGATTAAACTAAGTACATATCAAAGACGCCCAAAAAACATGAAATTATCACTGTCGACAGCGCGTGTTCATCATCAGTCAAATCTTAATTATCAGACAGCAATTTTTATACCTGAGTGGTATAGACCAGACCACACAAATATGCAGTTCCAATAGAAGACAGATTCTTAAACCTTTACATGACATATTCTCATATCTTCGTCTCTGTTATTACGAAACGAAAATGAAAATGCGGAACTGTTCTTTCACTGTATGACGTGACAGACTAGTTGTCCAGTGCGGTTCACACAGCGAGGGTTTGCAGAGAATGCGGCTGCGAGTCCCAAAAGTATACAGGTGTGAGTTCGGTGGTAGAATGTGGTTGTCACTCCCATAATTAACTAAACTGTGTGTGAATGCAACCATATTAACCCTCTGGGGTCTGAGGAGTTTTCTGGGTCCTGGAGATGTTCCGACATGCTCTGACATTTGTGCTTTTTTCTGTTACATGTGACATTTTCATGGCTAAAATCTTATTACACTGTATTCAGCACAAACTCTGCTACAATAATATGTCAGCAGCATGATAATCCAAGCAGATAATCCAAGATGATAATCCAGAAACTGAAATCAGCTAAACCTGTAATAAGGACTGTAAAAAGATGGACTAATGAAGCAGAGCAGAATCTACAGGCCTGATTAGGTCATGAAAGACATATTGATTATTTCTTCACAAGACTTTTGAAAATTGTATCACATAGCCTAGAATATTTGCTCCAAAACTATGTGAAAATCATCCTGACTACTCATTCAGATAAGACAATTAAGTCTTTTAAAATTTGTATGACGAGTTTTGTGTGAGAAAGCTTTATGCGAAGGGGCGTGATCTCTCATTAATATGAATGCGTTTTACACCTGAGAAAGACTAAGACCCTCCCCCAATGGACCTATTAGGTGCTATCAGGCCCTATCATTATGAGGAGCCTTGCACAAAGAATGAGGAGATTTAAAAAATAATGGCTTTTAGATTGTTTGGATTTATTTACAACACAACATAATCCAAAGATACACAACAAAGGACAAAAAAGCACATTAGTAAATAGTGATCTAAAGACAGAGGCTTGAACAGTCACACACCTTTGTGTCATTCCTGAAACATAGTACATACCTGTCATTTCCAAGGTGTTTGATTTTTCATTTTACCATGTTCATGTACAGAGTCTCCTGTGAATGTTGAAGTCAGCAGGACTCATCAGTGGCATCAGGTCCCTGTAAAAAATAAAATAAAAAAATAAACACCTGTGAACATGCTGATATGTGGCTGCACGACTTTGGGCATACATTGTAGATTTTTCTGGTGAAAATTGCAATTTAATTAATTATGTATATATATATATATATATATATATATATATATATATATATATATATATATATATATATATATATATATATATATATATATATCATATCACACACACAAAAAATCATCTTAATGTCTTAATTCAAAAAATGAGGAAAACTCCAACCTTTAAGGACACCAATTTTCTTTGTGAATGAATAATGTATCGCAAATAATTAAATGTTCTTCCTTAAAATACAGGGTGCATAAGTCTGGACACCTCTATGTTAAATTCCCATAGAGGCAGGAAGATTTTTATTTTTAAAGGCCAGTTATTTCATGTATCCGGGATACTATGCATCCTGATAAAGTTCCCTTGGCCTTTAGAATTAAAATAGCCCCACAATCATCACACACCCTTCACCATATAGACATGGTTTTATTTCAGTTAGCCTAATAGCTGGTTTGATTTGCTTTGAGAGATGATCTTATGGAAAGTACCCCATGCTAATCTCTAGGTATGGTGAAGGGTATGTGATGATGTGGGGCGATTTTAATTCCAAATAATAATAACAATAGCCTATAGCATGCGGCCTATAAATCATTAAAAATGAACACTTCAGTACACTAGAGAAAAATATATGGATATGTTACTTCAAATGTTTCCATTTATAATACAATTATATACAATTATAATATTCACCATATTAGAGTAAACACTGATACTAGCCTAACATCATGCTGTGTTTTATTATCAAACATAAAAACATCATCGTGTCGTACATGACATGTATATACATTTCCTGCCTGTCTAGGCTATAGTTCATATTTCAACATGTTTCTGTCGATTTCATAAATTTTAGTCTAGCAACAGTTCAACTGGAATGCTAAGTTTATGCAACAATAACACTAACTAATATAATTCATAATACATTTCTTACCTTACATCTTTCTTGTCTTCAAATCGCGTTCTTCTACTTCTGATGTAAATCCAATGTAAGCTCACAGCGTGTCTTCCAAATTCGACGAAAAGCAGAGGACTGATGAAGTTTGGTGCTTTGTTTTTGAGGTAATGAGCGCGTTTGCGCTCCTTCGTGGAGATTTGCATATCAATCTCTTTTGCGGGCGTGGGCGTGGTCAAATTAAAAATAATGAGCAAGCGTTTGAGAAACTGGACATCTTGTTGGTTTTATACAAATTACTTAAACAGAGAAAATTTGTTTTCGTTTTGAATCAGATCATTTAAATGTACACACTTAAATGATTATAAAGATATACGTCACATGCCTGGGTGAATAGTATTCGCTGAGTTTTGTTTCAGTTTAGAGACGTGCTCAAAAAAAAAAGTTCAACGAGATGGAGAGGCAGAAAGCACACCCTGTTTATTTTCTTTATTTTACAAAAGCACAATGTTTCGTTTCGATTGTAAGTGGACACATAAAAAAAGACATTTAACAGATTATTTTTTCATATTTCTTAAGTCTGTATGACCAGAAATGATCGAGTATTTTAAGTCAATTAGGCGCGACGGCCGACCCCAGTGGGTTAAGGAGTCAAATACACTCACCTAAAGGATTATTAGGAACACCTGTTCAATTTCTCATTAATGCAATTATCTAATCAACCAATCACATGGCAGTTGCTTCAATGCATTTAGGGGTGTGGTCCTGGTCAAGACAATCTCCTGAACTCCAAACTGAATGTCAGAATGGGAAAGAAAGGTGATTTAAGCAATTTTGAGCGTGGCATGGTTGTTGGTGCCAGACGGGCCGGTCTGAGTATTTCACAATCTGCTCAGTTACTGGGATTTTCACGCACAACCATTTCTAGGGTTTACAAAGAATGGTGTGAAAAGGGTAAAATATCCCGTATGCGGCAGTCCTGTGGGCGAAAATGCCTTGTTGATGCTAGAGGTCAGAGGAGAATGGGCCGACTGATTGAATTGAATTTAAAGGTGCTCAAAGCGATGTCGGGTGACATCACTTCTTGTTGACGTTTAAAGTATTGTCAAACAAAACGAAGGCTAGCTAGACCCTCCCTCCTCCTCATCCGCGCACTAACCCCCCAAACCCTTCTTATCGGTAATTGGCTGGAACAGTTTGTTATGTTTCGTGGTGCGGGTAAGCCCAGTTTGTTTTTGTTGCCGTTTGTGGAGCCTGAGGTGTCTGCAGAGACCGTGTTTTTTTACAGTGTGTTCAGGGGACAGGCAGCTAGCGGATAGTGAGGAGATGTTTGTTGTATGTGACAAAAAATGTTTTGGCCTAAAAAACGCGTGACATCGCTTTGAGCACCTTTAATTGAATTGTTTATTGATCCAACAATCAGTTATCTCATATACATATGAGTGCTGTTCTTCCTGTGGTCAAAATCACTATTACATATCAATTTCTACAAAAAAATAAATAATAAAAATAAACATGCATTCATACAACATACAATCATAAACAAAAACATTTAGTAGAAGATGAACTAAAAAATATTCCTTAATTTAAATTGGTTACAATTTAAATCAAACTCATGAACTAAGAACCCATGTATACTTATATATATACTTACAAGGTCAAAATCAGGGGCGGCGTCAGCCGATTTTGCCGGGGCTTCAGCCCCGAATGTTTTGAGTGCAGCCCCGAATGTATTTTGAAAAGTCGACTGACAATATGAAACCGGACAATAGCCTATGTAAACCCCCGAAATCATAAGTTGCCTTATTTCATTGTGCTTTGGTTTTGCTGTTGTCTCTGACTGATGATTGTTTAAATCTGTCTCTCACACAGAGACGCACCACGTGAGTGATTTCAGCCTATCCTAGAATATCTCCAGGATCTGCGCGCAACAGCAAACAAGCAATAAAAATAAAATAAAAAAGAATGCTGTCAGCACCGCCGCACAGTCCTCTGTGTTGTCAGGCTATATGTCAGTAAAACTCAGAAAAACGAACTTTCCTCTCGTGTCAGCCGTGTGCTCGCGGCGCGCACTCTTCAATAATAGGCCTACGCGCAAATGCGGCGGGCCCTGTATCACGCAAAAGAAACTACGAGCATGTACCGTCGTGTTCTGTCGTCAGTTAAGTATTCAAAAAATAACCACAAGGGAGATTAAAGCTGCGTCAAAACTCTATGTCGGGGCTTTGGTATTCATTTGTAGGCTACATACGTTACACATTTTGGCTCATTTTTCATTATTAATATTCTAACATTTTATCAATATTGCTATCAAAGTCATCAAAACTTACTTGTGTCATAATTTTTTTTATTTTGTGACCAAAAATGTGAAAAATACACCTAGCCTAAATGACCTTTGTCTAGATCTGTAATATTATTTCCTTTGTAATGAGCTTGTCTTTGTTTTAAATTATTTTGTATTTTTATTGTTAACTGCTGCGCAGTCATGTGATTTAGTCAGCTTGATTAACATTATACAATGTATTCCTATTTAACACAGATGTTCTTTGCTAATTACAGAAACTATAAGCACAATTCATAAGTATAAATATATATATTTATAAAATGTATAAGTAGCCTATATATATTTGTATTGTCCTCGAATTGTATGGTCCTTTTCAACGTTTGTATCGCTCCGCTTGTCTGTGTTTGCCCAACTTGCATCATTAAGCCAGTAGGTGGCGACAAGTGACTGTCTTTATGAGTGAACAATTGAACTTTAATTGAACTAATTAGTGCCAAAAACATTGATTAACTTAAGAAAGAAACAAGTTGCTGAAACCAATCTTTAATGCTAATATATAAATTGCTCATTTGCCTCTGGACACAAAAAGATTGCACTGGTGTTTGATTGAAATGTAACATCTGCAAAATAATCCTTGAAAGATTTTATGTGATTGTGTATTGTCAACAATAACCAGAAACATTCTGCATTTCCATTCATTTCAACATTTATCCTCATTCTCATATATAAGAATCTGTTATCTGCTTGACCAATAATTGATGCTACTGCCCACTGACATGCTTTTGCATTTTATTGTTATCCAATTTTTTTGACTTTCAAACACCTTAAAATGCACACATATAGGTCTAAGAAATACAAATTTTCTCGGGGGAGTATGCCCCCGAACCCCCCGAACTACCTCACATTTGAATGTGCGTGAATGTGTGGTAATGTGGGCTGGTGTGGTTACAGTGCCAGAGATGGATTTTTTTAACCAGTCTGCCCCTGCGTATAGGCCAGCAATATACATTATTCTCTCTATCGAATCATGTTATCTTATTACCCACCCCAGCCCCTGATGTTTCGGGTTCAGCCCCTGATGTTTTTAAAAGCTAGAAACGCCCCTGGTCAAAATCTTTCACTTATATAACACCGTCTTTAACAAACAGAAATAAAAGTCATATAAGAACTTGTGTAAATAAATACAATTTCAGTTTAATTTTAAAGACAATCTTACTAGCTTCATGTATACTTATAGGGTCAAAATCTTTCACTTATATAACACCTTCTGTAACAAACAAAAAAAAGTCATATAAGAACTTGTGTAAATAAATACAATTTCAGTTTAATTTTAAAGACCATCTTACTAACTTCATTGACCAAAAAACTAGGTAAGGAATTCCATGCTACCATGGCCCTATAGTGAAATGTTCTCTGTCCAGCTCCTGTTCTATAACCAGGCAGAAGAAATCTTCCTACTGATGACTGACGTGTAACATATTCGTTTCCATCCTGAGAAAACTTAAATTTATTAAATAAAATAACAGGAGTCCTTGTTGTTATAACATTTCTTGCAAAACCAAGAAGAGAATAATATAACCTACTTTTAACTGGTAACCAGTTTAACATATTCAACATATCACAAACTCTAGTTCTATATGAGCAATTAAGCACTATACGGGCAGCTTTGTTTTGTGCCACCTGTAATCGATTAAGATTATATTCTGATGTATTGGACCATATAACTGTACAATAATCTAACTGAGAGATAACCAAATGTAAGGAAACCTGGGTCAACTTTTGGGGATATGTATTCAAAAATTAGTAATTTTTCGATTAATAATTATTCATACGGGTGGACCCAGATAATCATACATGTTAAATCTCCCAAAAAGGGGTAATATTTTCCCTGCATCTGTATTCATATGTGTACCTAGACAATTAACCACAAAGGATTATAATTAATGGCATATGTAGACTATATTTTACAGACAGGTTATTATCAGCTCAATTGTATATTAATACTTAATCACAACGGATTATAATTAAATATTTAATATATCAATTATGTCTATCATAGATCGATCGTCAGGATAATCTTTAAAGGGATTAATTTATAATCGAATCATCTGTTTGTCCAGCAAACCTGATCATTCGATCTAATCAAACCTCACCAAAATAATCCTACTTATAGACTTTCAAGAGAAGTTATCCCTCTGGCCACAAGGGACAACCTTCCTGGTCTATAACGATACTGTTTACGTATCAATAAATGTTGTAAAGCACGTAGCTTTGGATCTTTATACATTAAAGGGACTTGTATGAGCAATAGAGACAGAATCAATAAATGAATATAATGCATTTAATAAAGGAAAACTACGTATATACAGTTACTAACGTTATAATAAATGTATTTACAAACACAATAATGGCAACGACAATGGAAAAGAATGCATCAATAAAGAGAGAGAGAGAGAATCTGGAAGGATCAGTGGCAAATTACAGACCTTAAAACCTTTGAGGGACAACACGGGGAAACACCTCTTAATGCTCTTAAAGCCCGGTACGAATATATATACTTGCACTGGCTCGTTGTGTGGCCGCTTCGAAGGCATGTGGATGTGTTCCGTGGAAGAGTCACGTGGCCTGCGGATGGGTCCGGAGCGCGCACTTTCGAACGAAGGTTTAAAGGTCTCAGACGTAAAATTACCAAAGAAACGATTCAGGCTAATTTCACTTACTCGTCTGAGGAAATAAACAAAGTAGAAAGGAAAAATAAAACTTAAACAAACAAAAGAGAAGATCCCCGGAGGGGGATCACGCGGAGCAGTTACATGATGACGCGAAGAGAGGAGAAGTAAGGGAGAGAGAGATCCGTAAGGATCACAGTTTTGCAAAATTCACCTGGACAAAACCCTCTGAGAGACCACAATATCACCCTAAACGGGGGTAAACCAATCTTACTGCTATGAAAGCTTAGTAAACGAAAAAACTTGCACATTAGCTCTGTTGTGTGGCTGATATGAAGAAGGCGTGTGTGTCTCGATCCTGGGAGCGTCACGTTCACTCGCTCTTCCAGAGCGAGCCAAGCGCGGCGATTTTGAATGTCCGTTTGAGGTGAAGTTGCCGGTTGATGAGTCAGGCTAAGTTCATTTCACTCGTCGGTGGAAATGAACCAAGGAGAATTCGAAAATGGAAAATAAAAACTTAAAGAAACAAAGGTAAAGATCCCCTGAGGGGGAATCGCTGATCCGTTACATGATGCTAGGAGGAGGAGAGAGGGTAAGAGAGCGGGGAGAGCGATGAGCTGTTCTCTTTAAGGAACTCAGTCCACGCCTCTTTGGAGTGCCACTGACCTTGAGCGGGAAAGTTCCTTTGTCTTGTCGGGATGCTCATTTGGATGTTTTATGACAGTGACAGAAACGCGTTAAATTTTACTCCAGAGATGATAAAACATAGTTAAATACATTTCAGCACAATATACGATATGGATTCAGCTGGGGCAAACCGCGAGATTTACATTGATACCAGACAAAACATGAAAAAGCATAGGAATTACAAAGATACGGCTTGATACATAATTACACACGTTATAGTTAATTTAAAACTACAACAGCAATATATGTATTCCCATCTGACCTGGGCATGCCGACACACATAAAAACATATCAAATATATTTCGGTAAAGTCTTTATATGATGAAAGTTTCATGTGTGTGTGTGTATGTGTTGGAATGTGCTCTGGTCTCCATTCTGGCTTGGCTCTGAGGAGATAACAATGTCTTTGAGGCCTGACCCCCCCCCTGCTTTGTTGTGTGTGTGTGTGTGTGTGTGTGTGTGTGTGTGTGTGTGTGTGTGTGTGTGTGTGTGTGTGTGTGTGTGTGTGTGTGTTGTACACAAGTTTCTTCTCGTTGGAAAGGGGGAGGCTTGGTTTTAACTCAGTTCGCTATGAAAGTGTCAATGAACGCCATTAGGGGCAGAGTCTGTGGTGCCCAACCTGAGTTATGAACCAGAGTCAGAGAGGTTAGAAGCATTCTTACATGTATAAGTGCATGAGTCATCCTGACATAGTCCAGATACCATACAAAAGCTTCCATTAATTGTTTAATCAAAAGTCTTGGTAAATATATTTTACAATATCTAATTGCAGGCATCGCTCTCCCCATTTTCTTCAACATTTCATCAATCTGATTTGTCCAGGATATACGGCTATCAATCAATACACCAAGTAACCTAACTTCTGTAACCTGTTCTATTTCTATGTCATCTAATTTTAATTGCAATATTGGCTCTACTCTCCCTACCCTCTTAGAACATAATACACAACATTTTGTTTTTTCTATATTAAGTACCAATTTATTTACATTTACCCACCTCCTAATACGCACTAACTCTTTATTTAGAGTCTCTTCAAGCTCTCTTGACGTAAATGCTGATGAATATATGGTAGAATCATCTGCGTACATAGCAATAGATGCATTGTTTAAAACTAAAGGTAAATCATTAGTAAATATTGAAAATAAAAGCGGCCCCAAACAACTCCCCTGGGGCACTCCACAGCTCATAACCCTCATTTCTGAAAAACCTCCATTGAAATATACACAATATTTTCTATTGGTAAGATAACTATTGATCCATGCAACAGAATCCCTGTCAAAACCATAGCAATGCAATTTCTTAGTTAACAATTTATGGTCAAGAATATCAAAAGCAGCACTGAAATCTAGTAAAACAGAGCCCACTATCTTTCCTGCATCGATATCTTTCAGCCATTCATCAGTCATTTGTGTTAACGCTGTAGCTGTAGAATATCCTTTCCTATAGGCATGTTGATGAGCTGTGTTCAAGTCATTTATACAAAAATAGTTTTGAATTTGCTCATATACTATTCATTTCCTAATTTTACTTAGGGTGGGTAATATACTTATCGGCCTACTATTCTTCCCCGAAAAATTCTCTTTGTGATTTTTTTGGCAGAGGAATAATTTTTGCAATTTTCCACTGAGCTAGGCAGACTGATTTCTCCAAACTTAAATTAATAATATGAGAGATAGGTAGGGCCAAGACATCTGCTACAGGTTTAAGCAATCTTATATCCAAATTATCAATACCTGCTGGTTTATCCTTGCTTGATCTTATTAAATTTTCTACTGTAGACATCGTAACTTTTTCAAAATGAAAACTACAAGATTTATTCATCATCAGCTTTTTAGTAATAAGTTTAGATGAGTGCTCTACATAGTTATCATTTGTCTTCATGCCATTATTTAATTTCTGAATTTTATCACTAAAATAACCACTTATATAATTAGCAATTTCACTTGATTTAGTAATAAATTTGCCCTCAGCCTCTAAAAAAGAAGGTATCGATCTACCACTTTTACCCATAAGCTGATTAAGAACCTTCCAAATTGTCTTACTGTCAATATTATTACTACTAATTCTATTATAATAATACTTTTTCTTTTTGACTTTATTCAACATTGTAACAAAGTTTCTTAATTTACGATATTTACCCCATTCCCTTTCACTACCTGATTTTACAGCATCTGCCTTAGCTCTATCCCTCTCAATCATATATGTTTATAATTCCTGATCTAACCACGGAGACACAAAATTCCGCACATTGAACTTACTAATTGGTGCAAATTTATTTACAATGGGAAGTAATACATTATCAAACTCACCCAGAGCAAGATCCGGATCTTCTTTTCGTAGAACTTCTGACCAGTCCACCACTCTCACTTCATTACAATAATTGTTTTCATTAAAGTTTTTAAAAACTCTCTTGAAAACAATTTTCTGACCCCTTTTTGGTATTTTTGTTTTTCTTCCAATAACAATAAGGTTGTGGTCACTACAGCCTACTGGAATGGAAGCTACACTGGAACACAGCTCAGAAACATTTGTAAATATCAATACAAGTTGCAGATATAACTCCATCACCTCTTCTACATATTCTAGTAGGCTTCTTGACTACTTGTGATAAATTACATGTATTCGTTAGAGAAAGTAATCTCGCCTTAAGTGGACAGTCTCTCACACTCCAATCTATATTAAAGTCTCCTAAAAAAAAAACACCTCATAATTTGTATCACATACTTTGTCCAGCACTTTACATATATTATCCAAGTACAATGTGGTAGCACTTGGGGGTCTATAGCAACATCCCATCAATATTGATTTTATATAAGGAAGTTGTATTTCCAGCCACAAAACTTCCACCTCTTTACATCCTAGATCACTTCTAATTTTAACTGGTATATGCTCTTGACAATAAACGACTACTCCACCTCCCTTAATTGCACCCCTATCCAATCTGAACAAATTATAACCTTCTATTTTCAATACATCACTATTTATTGCTGAATTCAGGTGTGTTTCTGATATTGCAAGCATATGTAATTTATATTCAGTCAAAATCTCAGCAACATCATTAACTTTATTCCGTAAACTACAAATATTCAAATGACCCAACCTCAATCCCTTTTGTGGTAAAATGGGACCATGCATCCTAATTCAATAGGCTAACAGTTAACCAACATAACATTGCATCAAAATCGAGCCGTCTTCTACACAAAATCTCATCAACACATAACAGACACCACATTCACACACACACCCACACACACACAAACACACAAACACAACCAACATAATATCCAGTAAATGTAATATGCTTAACACCATCTCCAACTAATCAAAGTCCCATGTTTCTGTGTGAATTAATGAAACTATTGTAACCCATAGACCTCTTACGATTTAGTTCAGTTTCGGATGTTTGTCCACAGCTTCCCAGTAAGCTTCCGCCTTCTGATAATCCGTGAATTTCCGCGTCTCATTTCCATGGGTAATGATTAAAGTGGCTGGATGAATAATTCCATGTTTTACACCAGCAGCTCTGAGTTTTTCCCTGATTTCACCGAATTTTGCCCTCCGCTTGGCCATATCTGACGTTAGATCAGGGAAGAACTGAAGCTTGTCTCCCCATATTTAAATATACGTTCCTTTTTTGACAACACCAATATCTCTTCCTTAGCCATGTAACGTTGCATCCTCATAATCATTGTTTTATTCCCAGGGCCAACACGGTGGGCAATTTCAACCACAGGCTCAGTCCCAATCTTCCCTTCAAACAACTCCCTCACCAGACTGTTCATGTAGGCTGTCGGATTCCCTTTTTCCACACCGATCGGCAGACCATGTACTCTTAAATTGAATTTCCGACTGTGCGCCTCCAATCGTTCCACTTTATCACGAAATTCAATGTTCTCTTTATACAATTGTTTTACATCCATATCGCATTTCTCCATGTTCACCTCCAGTACAGAAACACGCTCATCCATGTAACCCAGACATTTCTCCACGTCATCCAGTTTCCGACCACATTCCTCCATTTGTACTTTGAGAGAATTCAGTTGTGGTTGAAGTGTGGTCAACACTACAGCAATTTCTTCATTCATAATCGAGCGGATCAACTCCAACAGTTCTTGTTTATCAACTCCAGCCATCGCTTTTATAGGGGTTACCTGTTCATGTGGGTTCAAATTCTTTATCTTTGACTTTGACCTTGTATTCCGTTTGTTCTGTTCGCTCCTGCCTGAGGTTTCCACATTCATTTATTCCAGTCAAAACTTTATGATCCTCACTCTATCATCTTTACCGATCATTTCTTTCCATTCATTTGTATTTAGTCACTTTCAAACTTTTTCTCAGAGCTTGGCGTTCATGCCGTGTCTTACTCTTCACGCATGCTCCTGGGCATCGTTTAAATGCCACGGCCTACCTGAGCATTGTTTCTGACCATGTCCATCCCTTTATGGCCACCATGTACCCATCCTCTGATGGCTACTTCCAGCAGGATAATGCACCATGTCACAAAGCTCGAATCATTTCAAATTGATTTCTTGAACATGACAATGAGTTCACTGTACTAAAATGGCCCCCACAGTCACCAGATCTCAACCCAATAGAGCATCTTTGGGATGTGGTGGAACGGGAGCTTCGTTCCCTGGATGTGCATCCCACAAATCTCCATCAACTGCAAGATGCTATCCTATCAATATGGGCCAACATTTCTAAAGAATGCTTTCAGCACCTTGTTGAATCAATGCCACGTAGAATTAAGGCAGTTCTGAAGGTGAAAGGGGGTCAAACAGTATTAGTATGGTGTTCCTAATAATCCTTTAGGTGAGTGTATATCACAACCATATTCTATGCCTGTGTGATTAGCCATAGTAACCTCTGGTGCTCACACAAGCAGTTGCCTAGCTAGTTTTTGGAGATGGTGAAAATAAAGAATTCAGAGGAGCATGAAACATTTCTAGTGACTGGACACACACACACACACACACACACACACACACACTGAAGAGGTTTTAAGCTGTTTAGGTGGAAACTTATTATGGAATTAATTATGCAGGGCTTTTACTGTGAGGTTATTGTTTCTTGCCTTTTTCTATTTTTAAATTTGCTATGGACCTAAATAATGTTATTGTTATTGAAATGTTATTGAAAAAAAATTGTTTTTAGTAAATTAATAATAATAGTAAAATATTTGTTTTTTTCATTGGCTCTTTCAAGAAAATGTATTAATGAAAAATAAAAAAATGCTCTTTGGTGAAAGAAGGTTCCTGACCCCTCGTCTATCGAAAGGTGAAGCTTTTTGTGTTTGACTTTGATAAGTGTGCATTACATTACTTCATATTAGGATGTTAATTTCTCACAGCTGAAAGCTCAGCTGGAGAATGTAGCATCTGTATGGGGCTTATGGCTCCCATTACACCTGGCATTAACATGCAGTTTGTATCCGGATAGTATCTGTACTTTTTTATATTACATCACCAGTTTTTTTTTTCTCAGATGAGCTCAATAAGAAGGTTTTCTCTTGTAAGACAAACTTATAAATCACAATTTGAGCATGTTTGACTTCTCAATCTCTATAGCACAAGTGGGATTTCAGAGTGGAACTGTGCAACGGATTCATGTTGTTTTTCACTTTCTCTCTTCAGAAATCTTCTGCAGATGTAGAACCAAAGATGTCTTTGGCTGATCGGATGAAGATCTTGCAGGAGAAAGAGGAACAATGGAAAACTAAAGGCAAAGGAGCTTTTAATGACTCCACCCAGTTCTCTGTTGCTGGACGAATGGCTAAGAGAGGTGGGGATAAAATAATTTGCCTACTTTGTAGCCAAAGACAAAGCTTTGTGCAGAGACCTGAACTTTTTCAAGGTAAATGCACAAACGAAGACGTTTGCTGCATACCATAATTCCTGCACATACTGCAGGAAATCCGGTTTTAATGTGCATTCTGTGGTTCAGGCAGTGACAAGAATGTTTTCATGTTGACACATCTGTTTCCCATCAGGCTTAGTGTCACCCAACAGAGAGGATGTTCCCATCATCCTAAGCAAGAAGGCCAGCAACAGTACACCAGTCAAACCATTAGAAGGTATAAGTCTGACATCTTCGGTGACCCTGTTTGAATACTCATTTGCCTCAAAAATGTACTGTCAGGGTCATTAGGGACTTTAAACAACAGCCTCTGGTGGAACGGCAATGGCATTCTGGCGTTCTGTTGCGCATGCGCGACTTTAACTGCTACTTCACGACGTTCTACTGTAACCGTCTACTACGGGAGAACAGCTGATTTGCCGTTGTCGCTACTATGTGAAAGTTTAAGAAAGTTAATGTTATTTTTTATGGAATGTGGCATTGTAATTGTTTATGTGTATCATTAAATGGCCAAAGCAACCCTCTCCTGCTTTTTAAAATCACTTAATTTATTTGTATTTTGTCAAATGATTATATTATCCCCTAAACCGTACTCTTCACTGTTGCTTAGTGATTTTTGCGTTCTTTAAAGCCAGGGTAGGTAAG
This sequence comes from Gila orcuttii, assembly GCA_026230005.1. Taxonomy (NCBI): domain Eukaryota; kingdom Metazoa; phylum Chordata; class Actinopteri; order Cypriniformes; family Leuciscidae; genus Gila; species Gila orcuttii. The sequence goes on from JAPDVR010000017.1 coordinate 20,637,627, forward strand.
TCTGAGAAACTAGCAGAAAACTGCTGGATTTTGAAAGTATCCAACAGAGAAACTCCCACCCCCTTCCTTGTGAGCTCATTCCAAAGCCACGCCCCCAAAACACATGAACGCGTGATGCCGACCGCTCAGCTGGAGGACGCCAGTGCGGAGAGGAGCGCAGTGCGATTGAGTGACATCATGTCAGAATCACAGGTAATAAAATACCTTTTTGACTGCACTGTAAAAAAAAAATCTGTTAAATTTACAGGAAAAATCTGGCAGCTGTGGTTACCAGAGTTTTCCTGTTAAAAATACGGTAGCAACATTTTAGGTTTTACAGACTTTTAACCGTATATAATTTTACAGCAATAAACCGTATTTCATTATCTGATATAATGTTAATTTACTGATCTTTTGAAGTATTAATATTTGTTTTGTTCCATTGTAATACACTGACAGCCAAACAATCACAGCAGTAATGAGACTCAAATGATCAATCAAAGCTCATCATAAGCAGCTCTTCCACATGAAAGTTAATACTAATATATAGAAGCTGTACAGTGTCATTCACACAAACATTAAACACCATCATGGTAACATGTTGAAATTTAAAAAATGCAATAAGCATTCATTTAACAACATTATATGTAACATAAAACCCTAATGTACATAACTGATTAGAAAAAAAACTAAGAAAATTATGAAGAAACAGTTATTTGAAAAAAAAAATACATTAAATGTGAAGTGTCACGCAGGGAATTGTGGGAATGTCAATTTACATTTTTTCATTGTAAATTATACAATGACTTGTTCTTTTTCACTTCCAAAAACAGTACATTTAACAGTATTTTACAGTAAAATTACGTTAAATGTACCATTATATATATCTCAGTTATTTACCGTATATAGTAAGGAAACTTTCTGTTAACCAATTAACAGTTTTTCACTGTAGCATTTTTAGTCTTTTACCGTTAAAATCACAATAATTTTTTACAGTGTGCTCTTTCTTTGCTATAATTGTGAGACTTCGTGGCTTGCGGTCGGTACGCGCCTTTCCTCTTCCGAAATGAGCGAGTCAACCAAGTGCGCGCATGTGGCCAGCTCCTGTTGTAGCAGGGCTGGTAGCCATAGCAATGAGGGAGAGTGGCAGTCGCCCAGTCAATCAGAGCACTCGGTCCGAATGGAATAATGAGCTGTGTTTATTGCAGCCCTGAGAGGACTACAGACACTCTATTTTTATAAACTCCTTTTCAGAGTACTTACATTTTAGATATGTATTGGTATATAAAGACAGTTTAAACAAATTTGGCAAAAAGTGTTTTAGATGCACATTGCCTACCCTGCCTTTAACTACGGCAGTTAACCATTTACTTCCGGCTGCCGTTGCGGTTCCACCAGAGGCTGTTGCTTAAAGTCCCTATTGTTGCTTAAAGTCCCTATTGTCTCTACAAAGTGTTCTTCTTTCATGCCTGGAAATGTCCCTCGAACAGAAATCTCCACACGTCCTGATGCTGAGGGAGATAAAAGACTGGACAAACTGGAGTCCTTCTTAGAGAGACTTCACAACAAAGGTTATTCATTGAAATACTCTAAATAATTTGCAGGTTAACGCATAATATAGTTTTATGCAGTGATCTCTCTTCATTTAACATGCAGGCACAGGCATGAAGAACTCCACCATCGAGGTGATGGAGGAGAAAGAGAAGGAGGTGATGACCCTGGATGACGAAGAGACATTTGGGCGCTTCTACAGTAGCTTATCACCCACCACTCTGAGCTCCAGTGTACTACTAGGCGAGGAAGAAGACTTCAGCATCCTCCTGTCAGACACGCCCAAGTAAGATACTGCTTTAATTTCTAGGGATAGTTAACCAACAACCTCAAAATGCAGTCATCATTTACACATGTTGTTCCAAACATTTATGACTTTTTTTCTTCTCTTGAATACAAAATAATTCTTTTGAAGAATGCTAGTAACCAAACGTCTCGGTTACGGATGTAACCCTCGTTCCCTGAGTAGGGAACGGAGACGTTACGTCGAGTGACGGAGAATGGGGATTTCGCCTAGAAAGCCAATCATCTTCGAGTATTACAAAACGAGCCTATGGCAAAGAAAATGCCATGGGTCTGCGGAATTTGCATAGCGTATCTCCGCCCCACCGCGTGGGTATAAAAGGAGGAACGCCGGCAAAGGCAGATCATGTCTTCACTGAGGAGCCGAGACTGAACTCAGGCGTCTACCCAGCGGTACAGCGGAAGTGGCAGGGAGACGTAACGTCTCCGTTCCCTACTCAGGGAACGAGGGTTACATCCGTAACCGAGACGTTCCCTTTCGTAGTCACTCCGAGTTACGTCGAGTGACGGAGAATGGGGTCCCCGTATAATCACGCCACCTTCACAGCTGTCTTCCAGTGCCCTGCGAAAGTCTGATCCCCCTGTCGTGATACTGGCACGGACGAAGGAGTCCTACTTAACACAGGAATACCAAGGTACACTGGGGAGCATATCTCAGAGGAGATAGCCGCAGCATGCCTACCCGTAGGGAGGACTTAGAAATACGCATATGGCCGGAAGGCTTCATATGGAGGAACACTGGAGTAACCAGCCCGTGGGGTGGCAACTTTCAACTCCAGGGGTGGCAAGGTGGCTTGCCGAGGGAAAGACACATGCTCAAGAGGCTTACAGTGGACATACACATGTGGGGGTTACTCAGGGGAGGAACCATGCACACGGAGGCACCTAGCCGACGCACAGGCAATAGCCACTGGCGCCAGCGTCAACAGTGCTGGAGGAACTCAGGGCTTCAGAAGGGAAGGCTCACCTGAGGAAATAATCGCACACATCCAGTCCGTGGAGTGGAATGGCGAGCAAGCGAAGACACCTGAGCGGGTCCTGAACTAGCTGGTTGAAGCGAGTACATGGGAGGACACTGGCTCCACTCGGAGATTATAGAATCTGGCGAATGTGTTAGGTGTCGCCCAGCCTGCAGCTCTACAGATGTCTGCCAGCGAGGCGCCATGCGCTAGAGCCCAAGAGGAAGCCACACTCCGGGTGGAGTGGGCTGTCACACCAAGGGGGCACGGTCGGCCTTGCTGTTGGTAAGCCAAAGCAATGGCGTCCACTATCCAGTGAGACAACCTCTGCTTTGAGAGAGCCTTTCCCTTCAGTCTCCCACCATAACAGACAAAGAGCTGGTCTGAGGTCCTGAAACACCGCGTCCTGTCTACGTAAGCGCGGAGAGCGCGTACTGGACAGAGCAGTGCCAAGGCTGGGTCTGCCTCCTCCAGGGGCAGCGCTTGCAGGTTCACCACCTGGTCCCGGAAGGGAGTGGTAGGAACCTTGGGCACATATCCAGGCCGGGGTCTCAGGATCACGTGAGAGTAAGCCGGCCCGAATTCCAGGCACGCTTCGTCAACGGAGAATGCGTGCAGGTCCCCTACCCTCTTAATGGAGGCCAGTGCAAACAGGAGCGCTGTCTTCATAGACAGGAACTTAAGCTCCACTGATTGCAGAGGCTCAAAGGGAGCCCTCTGCAGGGCATTTAACACCACTGAGAGGTCCCAAGAGGGAACGAGAGGAGGGCGAGGAGGATTCAGTCTCCTCGCTCCTCTCAGGAACCTGATGATCAGGTCGTGCCTTCCCAGAGACTTACCATCAACTGCTTCGTGATATGCAGCTATAGCGGCCACATACACCTTCAGGGTGGAGGGAGACAGCCTTCGCTCCAGCCCGTCTTGCAGGAAGGAAAGCACGACACTGATCAAGCATCTCCTGGGGTCTTCTCGGCGAGAAGAGCACCAGTTGACGAAGAGGTTCCACTTCAACGCATAGAGATGTCTCGTGGACGAAGCTCTAGCGGAAGTGATGGTAGCCGCCACCGCAGGTGGCAGGGTACTCAAACCTGCCTCGTCCCGTCCAGAAGCCATACGTGGAGCCTCCAGAGATCGGGACGAGGGTGCCAAAGGGTGCCCCGTCTCTGAGAGAGGAGGTCCTCTCTCAGAGGAATTGGCCAAGGAGGTGCTGTCGCGAGGAGTACTAGTTCGGAGAACCAGGTCCTGGTGGGCCAGTACGGCGCAACCAAAGTGACCTGCTCCTCGTCCTCCTTGATCTTGCACAGAGTCCGTGCGAGAAGGCTCACTGGGGGAAACGCATACTTGCGTAGGCCCCGCGGCCAGCTGTGCGCCAGTGCATCCGTGCCGAGCGTGCCCTCGGACAGGGAGTAATACAGGGCGCAATGGGATGAGTCGTGGGAGGCAAACAGGTCTATCTGTGCGTCCCCGAACTGGTCCCAAATCAGCTGGACCGACTGGGGATGGAGTCGCCATTCGCCGGGGAAAGGACGGAACCGAGACAGCTCGTCGGCTGCAAGGTTCCGAACGCCCGGAATGTAGATAGCACGAAGGACCTCAGGTGCTTCTGACTCCATAAGAGGAGGTGGCGAGCGAGTTGCGACATACGGCGGGAGCGTAGACCACCTTGACGGTTGATGTACGCTACTGTCGCGGTATTGTCTGAACGGACTAGCACGTGTTGACCCTTGAGCAGCGTGTGGAAACGGTGCAGGGCAAGGCGTACTGCCAGCAACTCGAGGCAATTGACATGCAGAAGGCGCTGGGGTCCTGTCCAGGAGCCCGCGGCAGCATGTCCGTTGCACATGGCGCCCCAGCCCGTGGAAGAGGCATCTGTGGAGACAACAATATGCCTGGAAACTCGTTCTAGGGGGACTCCGGCCCGTAGAAAACTGAGGTTCCTCCACGGGGTGAAGAACTGACGGCAGGTCGGAGTCACTGGGACTCGGAGCGTGCCGTGATGCCATGCCCACCTCGGGACTCGATCACGAAGCCACAGCTGAAGCGGTCTCATATGAAGCAATCCGAGCGGCGTTGCCGCGGCTGCAGATGCCATATGCCCCAGGAGCCTCTGAAATAATTTCAGTGGGACCGCACTCTTGCCCTCGAACTGACGAAGACAAGTCAGCAGTGAGTGTGCGCGCTCGCTCGTAAGCTGCGCGGACATGGCGACCGAGTCGATCTCCATACCGAGAAAAGAGATCCTCTGCACGGGGCTGAGTTTGCTCTTCTCCCAGTTGACCCGAAGGCCCAGACGGGCTAGGTGCCGGAGCACAAGGTCTCTGTGTTCGCAAACCTGAGCTCGAGAGTGGGCTAGAATCAGCCAGTCGTCGAGATAGTTCAGGATGCGAACCCCGTGTTCGCATAGGGGAACAAGGGCTGCCTCGACGACCTTCGTAAAGACGCGAGGAGACCGAGCCAACCCGAATGGGAGAACCGCGTACTGGTATGCCTGCCCCTCAAAAGCAAACCGAAGGAACGGTCTGTGTCGAGGTAAGATGGAGACATGAAAGTAGGCGTCCTTCAGGTCTATCGCTGCAAACCAATCCTGTGGCCGCACGCACTCGAAAATGCGTTTGGCCGTGAGCATCCTGAACGGCAGCCTGTGAAGGGAGCGGTTCAGGACGCGCAGGTCCAGGATCGGTCGTAACCCACCGGTTTTCTTGGGGACGATGAAGTACGGGCTGTAAAACCCCGACCTCATCTCGGCTGGAGGGACAGTCTCGATTGCACCCTTCGCCAGCAGGGTGGCAACCTCCGCTCGCATGATGGGGGCATGGCCACCCACCATAGTGAAGCGGACTCCGCTGCAACGGGGAGGAGACCGAGCGAACTGAATCGCATAGCCGCGCCTGATTGTCCGGGCGACCCAGCGGGACAGGCTGGGGAGCTCTAACCAAGCTGCCAGAAACTGAACCAGCGGGGTCATGCGAACGACAGACGTCCCCCCGGAGGGGCAGCGAAGCGGAGTGACCGGCCCCGGCGAGGGTGGCATAGCGGCCCTGTGCGGGGGCGTGGTCAGGCTCCGCGCCCTGACAGAGGAGACCAGGGAAGGACCAGCGTTCCACGGGGGTCTGCTCTGCCAGGGGGCTGGCGACAGAGGGGGACGAGAGCGGTGTGGTCCGAAGACGGCACGCACTGTCGTCTGCGCCCTCTGGAACAGAGGGGGACAGGAGTGGCGAGGCCCGGAGGCGGCGCACACTGCTGTCCGAGAACTCTGTGACAGAGGGGGATGAGAGCGGCGAGGCCCGGAGGCGTCGCACACTGTCAGCCGGCTCTGTGTGCTCAGTGATGGAAGTGTTGGTTCTTTCTTTAACAGTTTTAGGGTACTGCCCACCCGTGGGTGAGCAGCGGGAAAACAAAAGATTCTCCCCCGGCCCTCCGCCGGGGGAAGTAGGGGGCCTGCAACCACCTCCTGGGGAAGAACCGGGACCATTACTGAGCAGCCCGTCTCAGGAGCGCCGCTTAGCCTGGCGTTTAGCGGGGCGCGGGGCTGGAGAGGGCTGGGGCACCTTCCTGCGGCCTCCTCCACGACGCGGCCTGGGTGAAGGCTGCTGCTGGGGCCGTGCGGGAGGGGAGGGAGCGGCAGGAGGGCGCCCTCGGCGGCGAGCAGGCTGAGGCTTCTGAACCGACGGCTGGGTGGAGGCAGCAGCGGGCCGTCGGGGCAGAATATGTTTGATAGCCTCAGACTGCTTCTGTGCGGTCGAGAACTGCTGGGCAAAGTCCTCGACCGTTCCGCCGAAGAGGCCGGCCTGGGATATGGGGGCGTCGAGCAGACGAGAGCGCTCGGCGTCCCGCATATCAGCCAGGTTCAGCCACAGGTGACGCTCCTGGACCACCGAAGTGGCCATCACCTGACCCAGGGAGCGTGAGGCCACTTTCGTCGCTCGGAGAGCGAGGTCAGTGGCGGCACGCAGCTCATCAAAGAGCCCTGGGTCAGTCCCGCCCTCGTGCATATCTCTGAGCAGCTGGGCCTGGTAGACCTGTAAGGTGCTCATCGCATGCAGAGCGGCGGCCGCCTGTCCTGCAGCCTTGTAAGACTTCGCCACGAGGGAGGACGAAAGCCTACAGGCCTTGGACGGGTGCTTAGGATTACCACGATATGAAGCACTCTGAGGACACAATTGCATCGCAACAGAGCGTTCAACCGGGGGAACCCCAGTGTACCCACGGGCGACCGCCCCATCGAGGGGGGGAAAGGCGGAGAAAGCCGACGAACGTGCACGGGAGGTCAAGGGAGCCTTCCATGATTTCGTCAGCTCCTCATGCACTTCCGGGAAGAAAGGTATTGGGGTTGGCTGCGGCCGAGAGGCGGCAGCCGCGCCCAAAAACCAATCGTCCAGCCGCGAGCGCTCGGGGCAGGGTGGAGGGTTCCACTCGAGCCCGATGCTCGCGGCGGCTCGGGAGAGCATGGCGGTCATCTCGGGATCTGATACGGGCAACGCTGGAACTCCAGAAGGAGGCAACGCAGCCGCATCGTCACTTCCCGATGACTCTTGCCCACCTTGTGATGCCGCGATCGACATCGAGTCATCCTCTGGAGCGCCGAATGAAATACGCGGGGCATCAACGGATGGACCCGGTAAAATCACCGCGGCGCTCGCGGGTTGCAACACTACAGAGGGGGGCGTGGTCCGAGGACGTATCGTCGGATTTTTGTTCCACACCGTCACCCTCAAGTCACCCTGTCCACCAGCCGAAGTACCATCTCTCGAGGAGGGTGTAGATCGGGGTGTGGATGAGGGGACTCTCTCTCGAATGAGATCATTGAGTCTCGACCTTAGTGTTGCGATGGTCATGTTCCCACAGAAGGAACATGAGTCATCCACAAGCGCTGCTTTAGCGTGCTCTAAGCCCAGACACGCAAAGCAGCGATTGTGCCCATCAAAGGCAGACAGGAATCGACCGCACCCAGAAGAACACGGGCGAGACATCTTTAAAAAGACGTGCCACGTGCAGCTCTTTTAGAGAGGAATAAAGCTCAGCGATGCTGAGGCGACCAGGGAGAAACACACCAACTGGCAGATCACTGCACAGACTGCAGGCAATGTGAACTCGCTGGATACCGCCGTCACACCAACACCGGAGAGCTCGCTCGTCTCGAAGAGAAGTCACTGATAACTCAGGATTTGGCTTGTGGAGTGAAGAGAAGTTTCTTGGCTCCGAAGCGAAAACATGATCTGCCTTTGCCGGCGTTCCTCCTTTTATACCCACGCGGTGGGGCGGAGATACGCTATGCAAATTCCGCAGACCCATGGCATTTTCTTTGCCATAGGCTCGTTTTGTAATACTCGAAGATGATTGGCTTTCTAGGCGAAATCCCCATTCTCCGTCATTCGACGTAACTCGGAGTGACTACGAAAGGGAACTGTTTTTGTTACCATTGACTTCCATTGTATGGACAAAAAACAGACATTTCTCAAAATATCTTTGTTGCACAGAAGAAGAAAAAAAACAAACTCTTTGAGATGCTGCAGTCCATATTTGTCTCTTGTAGTAATATTTTTAATAAGCCTCTCTTGGACACCTATGTAATATGAATTATGAGGTGATATCATCTATGGCAGAGGTTCTCTGAATTTCTGGGGATTTCTACTCAACTGTTTCTTAATTATTGTATTGTATATAAAAAATATGCATTTATATTTAATAGCCATCAAACAGATCTCTACCTATATAAAATATGCAGCTTCTCTTGTGCTTAAAATATTAAGTGAAAAATTGTCTGCAACGTGGCCTGGATGCCAATGTGACAATTTATTGTGTATCACGGGTAAGTTCAGCAGAAGCTGAGATAGGGACCCAAGCAGTCACAAACAGGATCACGCCAAGATGTAAAAACGGAAATGCAGTTGGTGTCCAAGTCGATGTTTATTAAAACTTGTGTACAAAATGTGCAAATAAATCGTGTTCAGAGTGTAATTTAAACAAAGGTTATTAATAAAAACACAGTCTTAAAACTAGCACAGTAAAGGTACTAAAGCTGCACCAACTCTCCTCAACAACAATTGAGGCTGCAGTTTTTCTGCGCTCAAGCAGCGCTAACGATAACCTACTGTTTCTCATGGTCAAAAAACAATCCATCCGCAAGTGCCCTATTCTACTAGTGACGGCTTTGTTAAATACACACATTTAGAATGTAGTTTACCAGTTAAAGTCCCCCTGTAGTCAATAATTTTATCCCTTAAAACTCACCTTTGATCATAAAAATGACATATTTAAATGTTTTTTTCCTTAAAAAAAAATTGTCATGCCTTGAGGTGATGATACACAGGGCAACTTTTTGAGCAATGTTGCCGGGCAATGTTGCCGTCAACGGGCAACCAGGTGAGACACAGGGCAACTAATTAGGGCAACGGACAGTTGGCAGCAGCCAATCAGAGAGGAGCAAATCTATTGCCATGGATACAGACACCTCAAAGATGGATGCTGAAACTTTTGCAGCTGTCACTGTTGTCTTGGCTTCTTCAACAATGATTTTACTTAAGTAAGTATCACTTTTAACACAAAACTTAAAAAATAATTTGCCATTATTATTACATAAATTAATTCATATTACATGCATACATTCCATCTTTTTTTTCTTTTTTGTTTTGCTTTCAAAATGCTAGTAGCCTATAAAGCATATGATTAATGACTCAAGAGATTTTATTAAATGAGGCTAAATTACATTTTTGTTATGGAAATATCATATATATATATATATATATATATATATATATATATATATATATATATATATATATATATATATATATATATATATAGATATATATATATATATATATAGATATATATAGATATATAGATAGATAGCATATCACTGTGTCATAACATGTTAACAAATTAATCGGGTAACCTTTTAATTTCATTCATTTTAGCAAAAAAGAAAAAAGGACATGGACCAGAAGATGGCTGCTCAGGAGGAGGAGGGGGTGTTACAGCCAACTACTGAGGGAGCTGGCTGACGAAGATGCTCCTGGTTACCGAAACTGGTTAAGAATGTGGCAAAACACATTGAACAGTCTGGTGAGCCTGGTGGAACCATCATTAAGAAGGCAAGACACAGTGATCAGGGAGGCAATACCTGTTGGGGAGAGACTGGCAATAACATTGAGGTACTTGGCCACAGGACAGACCTTCTCCTCTCTGGAATACACATTCCGGGTTAGTAGGCACAGCATTTCCAGGATTGTAGTCAAGACCTGTGAGGCTCTTTACAAGGCATTACAACAGGATTACCTCAAAGTACCGTCCACAGAAGAGGAGTGGAAACACATCTCCACCAGATTTGAGGAGAGGTGGAACTTCCCACATTGCATTGGTGCCTTAGATGGCAAGCATGTCAACATCCTTCCGCCACCAAATTCAGGGTCCCATTACTATAACTACAAAGGTTTCAATTCAATAGTTATCATGGCTCTAGTAGATGCGGACCTGAAATGTATTTATTTTGATGTAGGGACAAATGGCAGAGTTAGCGACGGGGGAGTTTGGGCCCAAGTGTGGGCTGAGCCGGGCATTGGAAGACAACACACTGAACATACCATCACTAGAAGACCTGCCTGGACGTCAAACCCCTGTCCCTTATGTTGTCGTGGCAGATGAGGCCTTTGGTTTGAAGCCATGGATGATGAGACCATACCCAAGGACACAACTGGATAACAACAAGCGAAACTTTAACTACAGGCTCTCTCGTGCACGCAGATTCAAAGTTTTTCGCCAAGCAAACGCACTGGAACCTTCAAAGGCTGTAATAATAACAAAGGCAGCATGTGTTCTTCACAATTACCTAAGAACTGAATCCCTTACCCGTTACACCTACACACCTCCCAATCTGGTGGCTCAGGAGGACACAGAAACGGCTTATTCACAGAGCTTGGAGGGAAGAACCAGAATGTGCTCTGTATTTACAAGGACACATAATACGAGACGGTGATGTTAGACAAACACAGTTCCAACTTTAAAAAAAAAAAAAAAATCGATGAGCGGCCCTTCATTTATTACGTAGAATAAGTCAGTGGTTCTCAAACTTTTTAGAGTGGCGTACCCTCGATATTTGCCCCAATAAATAAATTTTTCAAGTGTATTTTTTGCCTTAATAGAATGAATAATGCTTTAAATAAAATGTTAAATAGAGAAATTATACTTCTAAATATTAAATTAAAACCACCAGTAGGTGGCGGTAAGTCCCTGTCTTTGTGAGTGAGCCATCGATTCAATCATTAGAAACGAACTGTATTTATGAATAAATCATTGACTCTCACGATTTGTTCAAAGCCGCAGATTCGTTAACGAAACAACGCTGTGTTGGAGATGCATAACAGTTCTGCAGTGGCTTTTGTTGAAACTATTATTTTGTTGAAAAATTTAGTAAAAAATACTGACAATACTGTTTAAAATGAACATCACTTAATATTACTCTTCCATTTGTTGAATTGTTGTATAAAATCAATGTCACATTTGCAATCGTGTGGATATTCGGGAAACATTGTATTCTTGCTCGTATAATATACGACCAACATTAAAAACAAGAATTCACACAAGGTATGTTTTTGTATCGAAGAGAGTTTGAATCTTAATTCGATATCTATACACGGTTTGTGTTTATACTTGTTCTTCATGCTAGTAAGTTAAGTGCTAAATCCCCACTTTTACAAAGGTACATTGTAGAGAACGGCAGTAATGTAATTTGTGCGATTTGCTAAGGTAGATGACTCTGCACGCAATCTATCACATGGACGCTGCTTTTGTGGATGCAGTCAGTTTTGATCAGATGTCATGTATTTACGGGATTTTACCTGCTAGATATAACGTACATGTTATTTTAAGGTGGGGTAGAATTGTACCTTCTGTGTCACCTCACGTAGGCTACCCGCAGTGGTGTGCGTACGTTACCCCAGTTTGAGAACCACTTTTACAAGTAAATTGCCAAGACACAAGTCGGGGTATCTAACGTTAGTTAACTTTCAGGTAACTAACTATGTAGCAAATTCACCTCAAGTTAGCTAAATCCCATAGAAAGTCTATGGAGCGGTGGTCAAAAATATTCGATGTGTAAATTACAACCTGGGTGGGCACAATAAATTGGACATCTATTGGTATTTTAAGCATTAAATTAAGCAAATTTTCTATTTTGGGTTGACACATGACAACTTTCCAGCATAAAAAGGTGGTTTGTCTTAAAGCATACTAAAAACACCACATAGACATATAAACAACATTAAAAACTTGATTTTCACCACAGGGGGTCTGAAAGCAATTATGCCTATCCTAAACTCTACACTTCTGTAGGCAGGGTCTATATCTCAAGGATGTGGGTGACTGCATGGGGTTGCAAACCTTTTGGAACCTAAACAGCGGTTCACATTCCAAAAATGGTTGACAAGTACTGCTCTAATGTCTTCATTCTTGCTTTCATGAATGTATTCTTGATTAATTGCAGACTAGCATCAGCAGTTGAGGAACATAAGCGTTCAGTGCGGCCCTGCAGAAGAACCAAGAGCTCTAGAAACCCTCTCCGTGCCCTGGCAGCACGAGGCGACCTCAGACAGGCTTATACTGAACAGAGACTGAATGTGGCCTCCGTGGAGACCAAAAGGATACAAATGGAGAGGAGTACGTTTGTTAGTTACATTTCATGGTGAATTCATGGAATGTTTGCACCACTTTTATACGTGGTATTTCACCACAAAGATCTGTGTTCCAGCTTAACCTGTTTACCATGTTCTTTGTTTAGATTAAGACTCAAACATTAATTTTTGACCTCTAAAAATCTCATGGTGACATTAATTTCAAAATTTGTGTCAGGAGTTATGAAAATGAAAAATGTCTCAAATCTATCTCAGTGTTCGCAGAGAGGAGGGAATGAGACTTTGTTTAAGCTTCCATGTTACAGTATGCAAGTATCGCTTTACTTCCGTCTAAAGATTCTGAGGCAATAACTGTTCAGCTCCTCCTGGCGAGAAGGAGTAAAGAGAAATCTCCAGTTTGCATGCTTAAACGTCATTGGCAAATCCTATGGTTTGGCGTTATTCAATAGGGCTTCAATGTTACTCAGAGAAGGAGTTTCACCATAGCGTCTACTAGTGACGCAATGTAGATTGGACTGAAGTTGATACCTTTAATATGAAAATACGAGCCTCTGTGCCATCCATGAAGAAAAAAAAATCCTCGGGCCGAATTCATGAAAATATTCTTAAGAAAGAAGTTAAGAAAGTTCTTAAGACAAATTCTAAGAAGCTTGTAAGAATGTTCATAAGTCCAACATAAGAAGAAAATTATTTTTTATGAACGATTGAACTTGACATGTAGGACAATGCACACTAAGCCACATTGTGCTTTCAGCCCATTTCGTTGCACTTTTTACTAGTGCTGCCCCCTAAAAGTTGACTAAAAGTTAGTCAACTAAGTTTCCTTCTCTTCCCTGATTTTGCATAGCTCCCGATGCAAAATCTTTGCCGGCGTCAATGCATACTTGCATGCTTTCCACCAGTGGTGGGCTAGGGCATCCACTCCCAGTGTGGGCTGCTCCATAGTTCAAACAGCAGGTGACGTGGACAGCTCGAATAGACAGGAGATGTCAATCTGCCCACAACAAAAGGCTCTTTGTGAGCTTCAGCAGGGGACACAAGTTGATACCTCCTTGATGATTTATGCATCCCATCATAGTCTGATGAAATGGAGCATAAAAACACTCAAGAGCAAGTTGAACTGCTCTCATTTCTAGACAGTTTATGTGCCACACCCTCTCTGTGTGCTTCCAGACACCGAAAGCCGGTCTGCCATCACAAAGGGCTCCCAAGCTCATGCTTGATGCAACCGTTGGGACAGTTTTTGGGTTTGCACACCTGTCCCATTGTTACGCCCCGTTTGTACAAGGCCCCTTTGCATCTGCAGATTATCAGGTTGTACATGGTCTTTTAGCCATAGCTGAAACAGCTGCAATGAAGCAGGCCCAGCCGATATACTGTCGCAGGTGCAGCTAGCCCATGTGTTCTTTTAAAGCATTTCAAAAAGAGGGTTTCCCCTAATTCAAACATTGTGAATAAATTCATTATGACCTACCAGCGCTCAGGTAAGAGGTTGGCTCTCATAGAAATGGAATTGAGACTCATGCCCAGGAAAGAGCTTAATTTACTGAACATTCCTCTCTTTTCTTTGTTACATTGTAGCAAATATAAACAGTTAATTGGTTTCTCTTCTTTCTTCAGTGGCCAAGCACTCAAATTTAGCAGATGCGGCTCTGGCAGGTCTGGCCAGCAAAGAGAACTTTAAGAAAGTCAATCTGCGAAGCGTGAAGTCTACAGAGGTGGTGACCAACAACAGCGCTGTGCCTTTCCACAAGCTCATGCTTATCCACATTAAAGGTGAAGCGGTCAATAATCATGCAAAATATCTGTGCAAGTTTTTATGTCCTAAATGTGCATGTTCTGCTTTTAATCACTGGCTTTTAACACTTGTCTGTTAATTCGCGCAGGCCGCAGGCATGTTCAGGTGCGTCTGGCTGAACCCACTGCCCGCTCTCTGAACAGCGGAGACTGCTATCTGCTCGTCACTCCCAAACACTGCTTTTTCTGGAGTGGAGAATTTGCCAATGTCATCGAAAAAGCTAAGGTACTACCACAAAGAAAATAAAAATCCAAGTCTATTCTATATATAACAGGGTATTAAACCAGTGTTATTTTAGCATTGTTTATATACTATTATAGTATTTATTCATATTTTGAATTAAATATAATTTTTTTATATTTTCAGTTTTCATTTTAAATCCTTTAAAAATGTTTTCTTCTCTTAAAATTATTTTTTTCCCCATAATTTTATTTGTCTTTAATGTATTTTTATTTGTTTTAGTTTAAGTAATTTTAGTACTTCAGCTCAAACTTATTTATTCCAGTTAGTTGCTATGGCAACACATTCAAATTTGTGTCTTTTTAAGTTTTTCATCTATTATTTATTTCAATGTATTTCAATTACCGAAAATTATTTTAAATAGTTTTATTTAACAATAACAACAGATGAGATTTTTTTTTAAATAATGACCCCTTCTGTGTGTGTGTGTGTGTGTGTGTGTGTGTGTGTGTGTGTGTTGTTTAACCTACATTGAGAGGACCAAATGTCTCCACAAAGATAGTAAAATGTGAAACATTTGACATTGTGGGGCCATTTGGTCGGGCCCCAGGAGGAAAACAGCTTATAAATCATACCAAAGTGATTTTTTTTTTTGAAAATATAAAAATGCAGCAAAAAAGGTTTCTGTGGTGGGTAGGGTTATGGCTTGCCAGCAGCCATATCACCCTGTAGCCCAAGACTGGTTGCCCACTGATGCTAAGCAGGGCTGAGCCTGGTCAGTACCTGGATGGGAGACCTCCTGAGAAAACCATGTTCCCTTTCTGTCGATAACGTCGGACGTAGTCGACGTCGACTGAATGGGGATCACGCCAGGGAGCCTATCATCTTCGAGTACTATTGAACGAGCCAATGTAATTGGCGTGCGTGATTCGCATCACACTCTCCGCCCCCGCGGCGCGGGTATAAATACGGAAGTGGATGCACGCACTAGTTGCCTTTCGCTTCGGAGCCGATCGTTTGATGTCTCTGAGAGTGCTGTTGTTTACAACGAGCGAGTGTGTCGGTGTTCTTCAGGAAGACTCTCCCAGTGCTGGTGTTCTACAGCGCGAGTGCAGGGATGATCGCGAGCTTTGAGCTCTCAACTGCTGTTTTAACAGCAACAAATTCTAAATGTTTGTGTTGATGGCTGTTTAGAGGGCGGAAAAGTGAGTGCTTCACTGTTTCAGTTCTCTGTTCAGTGTTGCCGCGGTCATTCCCCTGTGTGCTCCGGCCCTGTTGACGGTCCTATTTTCTGAAAGAGCAACACGGGTGCGTTTGCGTCTTTTTCAAGATGTCATTCCACCTGTGCGTTTCTGGATGCGGTCGTTCCCTTTTCCTCTCTGACGGTCACAATTGTTGCATCATGCGTTTGAGCTACCTTTTCCAACTGAGGACCATTGCCTCGGATTTGGAGGTGCTGATACTCATCCCAGCCGCTTCGCACTCGGCTCCAAACCGTCCCAGTTTTGCCCTCTTTCTTTGCTCATGCCTAAAAACTGACAAAAATCACTTTAAAAACAATGATCAGTGACTGTTAACATACACATACAACAAACAAATGAAGACATATATATATATATTTATGTTTAATATATGTATAATATAGGTATATTATGTATAATGAAGACAGATATATATTTATGTTTAATATATGTATAATATAGGTACATTATACATAGTATTTACAATATTTGTTTAATATATATATAGAGAGACAGAGATATATTTATATTTATGTTTAATATTGCAAACATAACAGACGAGAATTTAGCTAGATGTCTGACTTAATTATGTCACACTACAGGACGGGCTGTCACACCACAGGACTTTTCACCTTTGCAGCCATTTTGAGTCATTGCTATACAAGACTGACCTTGGGCATTACAGTAACTGAATAAGTTCATTGTTTTAAACCTGAATATGACTCTTTTCTGAATATATTTTTCTTTTTTCTCAAACTAGATCAGTCACACCACAGGACTATCAAAAATGGACACGTTCATGGTCTGACAGAAATGATGAAATTTATCAAATTAATAAGAGATTAACACTCACCTTTTAACCTCCTTAGCACATCCAAACATCTGGGGGACTTCCTGGTAGGGGGTTTGACTAAAGAACCCCTATGGCTGTCCATGTAACTGCCAGTACAAAAATCTAATATCCTATGTCACACTGCAGGACATCGTTTGTGTTTCAAAACTAAATGTACTGTAAATATTATTTTAGTACTTTTTAGCATTTTGAAAACTTAAGTTAATTAAGTAAATACATACAAAATAATGCCAAGGCATTTATTAGCTGCTCCAAACATATCTGCTTTATTTTACTAATATTTACATTTGATGAGTCATCAATGTTACAGTCACACCGCAGGACATTTTGCTATTCACCTTGAAATATGAACAACACCAAATACATTGTACGTCCCAAAATCATAATATTGAAATAAAATGATGTTCTATGCCCCACTGGCATGTGTTGTTTTAGTTGAGAAATGCAGTTCAGTAAACATTTACACTTAATTACAGAAAAAACATGCGTCACGTCATCTGCCCATTTATATGTATATAAATATGTATACATATATATTTACATGTTCGGCATGCTGAGGCAGCTTTTGTGGACAGCTCATGTTCTCATTGCAAGAATATGACTGTCGCAGTGTTGAGATCGAGACTTGCCTTCGTCCGCGAAGCGCAAGTCCCCATTACCATGCCCCACCCCCGGGTGCCGTGTGGGATGGGTGATCGGAGGATAGTGATGGATGTCTCGCCCGGTAACCATTCCCTGTGGGCTCCTCACTCCTCCATCACACCGCAGCCGATGGAATTCCTGTTGAGCTTGCTGGTCCCTCTGTAATGGACTGATCAGCTGTTTCAATGGGGGTTCCCCCTGAGGATAAGATGTCGATAGCAGCATCGGAGGGTGAGCTGGCCTCTGGAAATGACAACTTGGTTGTGTTATCTCCCTCTGGGAGTGTAACATTGCCCAAGCCAGATCCATAAATGTCAGCTATGCTGAAACGGGCCGCCGAGGCTGCCGGGCTCGAGTGGAACCTCCACCGTGTCCCGTTTAGTCTTGGTTGGAATCTGGAGTTTTGTATCTCGGGGCGGGCCGCGCTGGTTCTCAGCTCGCCGCCCCAGTGCCTTTCTTTCCCAAAATGCATGGAGAGCTTACCAGGTTGTGGATGGCACCTTTCTCTGCCAGAAACTGCCTGAATAGTTTTTCCCCCTCACTACCCTTGATGGAGGAGGGATGAAGGGTTGCGAGGCTATCCCTCCAATGGAGCGGTCTGTCGACACAGGTGCACCTGTGTCCGGCAGCCGCTGCCTTTTGGGTGGATCCTCGTCTCCCCCTAAGGCCTGTGAATTTTCGTCCGTTCCGACGGGCAGAGCTTACAAAGCCTGTGGGCAAGCCTCTTCCTCTTGCGTGCCATGGCGTTGCTTCAGGTCCAGGGCACTCATGCACATGCACGAGGGTAATCCAGACCGTGCGCTCATAGGTGAGCACCGCACTGCATCCGACCTCGCCCTCCGGGGCACGAGTGTCGTAGCGTGCGCGATCGGTCTGGCGATGTCCACCTTAGTGGTCCAGGAGCGCCATCGTTGGCTCAGCCTGGTTGATATGGCGGATGCGGACAAGGTTCGGTTCCTGGTCTTCCCAATTTCCCAGGTTGGGCTGGTCAGCGACGCGGCGGAGAACTGCATCCAACAGTTCTCTGCCGCTCAAGCGCTGACGGAGGTCATCCGGCACATCCTGCCCCGGCGGCCAGCTGCTGCCTCCACCCGCCGCCGGTGGCAGCTCCTCCGCCTGCTCGTCGCCGAGGGCGTTCCCTGGCCGCCGCTCCTGTTGGGCCTCCGCAGCAGCCTCCACCCAGGCCTCAGCATGGAGCCGGCCGCAGTAGAGACACCCAGCCCGCTCCAGGCGCTGCCAAGCCAGGTGGCAAGCGACAGCGAAAGCATTCCGGAGCGGGCCGCCCAGGGATGGATGAGATGCTCTTGGAGTTGGCACGATCACTCCCTCCTCCCGGGTGAGGGCCGGGTGGAGTCTTTGTTTGTGTGTGTGTGTCTGTTCCGCCGCTGGCTCCCCAAAAAAAAAACAAAAAAAGTGGAGCAAGCGGTATCCACACTTCAAAGAGAGAGCAAATGTATCTGTTCCTGGGTCCCAAGAGGGCCAGTCTGGCGGGTGTGACCCTGTATAGCCTTACACCCCTCAGCTCCCCCTTGGTCGCCAGCAGGCAGCTTGGTGCGTTCGAGGACCCGGTCATCCGCCTTCTCACGCGCCCCCTGCCACTAGCAGAGACAGGTAAGTGTTGCACAGCACACTAACACCACTCTCTCTACTTTGCTGCCCCACCTCAGGCTCGGCTATCCCGCTCAAGTCAGTGATAATCATCACACCTAGTGTTGAGCAGTGCTCTTGACTTGTGCGTGCTTATCTTATCCTGCTGGCGAAGGATTTGATATAGCCGCTCCTCCAGCCGGTACGAAGGCCAGTTGTAAACTCGTTCTTTGTGCTACTAGGTGGTGGGTCGTGGCTGCAGCTCCGACCTGAAAAGACATGGGCTTCAGATCTCTACCTTCCGCGCCGCAGGCCATCCTGTGTGTTGCGTGTGAGGGTTGAAGTATCAGTACAGAGTCCTTCCCTTCGAGTGCTCCAGAGCTCGTTGGGTCTTCAGGTCAACTGGGAGAGAGTAATCTCGCCCACGGGCTGAGTATCTCTTTTTCAGTTTTGGAGATGGACTCGGTCTAACACGTCTCTCCAATGAGAGTGTGTTCAGCTGGTGTTTGAAGTGAGAAAGGGTCCCACTGAAAGAACTTTTAGAGGCTCCTGGGGTATATAGTAGATGCAGTCATTGGCTTCCTCCATATATGACCGCTTCAGTGCTACCTTCATGATCGAGTCCCGAGGTGACCGTGGCAGAGCAGCTCACCCTGTGTGACTATAGTCATCCCGGTCTGCTGCCAAACCCTCTTCAACTGAGGGACCATGTATAAAGGGCGTGTTTTAACGGGGGCCTGGGCGACCCTCGACTACACGGGCATTCATTCTTCGAGTTGTTAGACATTGCGACCGTTGCGCAAGCTTCCCTTGCATGTCACAACTCACCCGTCACCTCCTCCTTGGAGTCAGAAGCTTCTGAGGACACTTTGTTCCACTCTTCCCGCTTTACTCAATCGTGCCGCCAACGAGCCTCACGACAGTTACAGCCAGGGTGAGTGGAGTCTCCATCCCCTGGGGCCCAGCTGAATCATGACCACTCCGGGGCTGCTCAGTTGCCTCTCCGGTTTCGTCTCCCTGCCAGTTATTTCTGTCTGAGCGGACAACCCTTGGACAGACACTGGCTCTCAGCTGCCCCGGGGGCCTCCTTAAAGCTGCGTTTCCCCAGTGAGCCTCCTTAAAGCAACTACGACTCATGGTTGCTTGGCGCCTTCTCAAGTCAGTGAATTCATCACACTTCATGTTGAGCAGAAATGCTCCTGAAAATCAGTGAAGTTCCTCGCACTCAGGTGTTGAGCAGCAGTGCTCCTGAAGCTCAGTGAATTATTTCACACCCAGTGTTGAGCAGAAATGCTCCTGTAGCTCAGTGAAGTTCTTCGCACTCAAGTGTTGAGCAGAAATGCTCCTGAAGTTCAGTGAATTTATCACACTCAAGTGCTGAGCAGAAATGCTCCTGAAGCTCAGTGATCTTCACATGTTGTGTTGAGCAGTGCTCCTGTCTTTTTGCGCCCGTCGCTTGCACCTATGGTGCCAAGTCAGGAGGGAGCAGGTCTTCATAGTTGCCCCTTATTGGCCCAACCAGACCTGGTTCCCATCGACAGCCTTCCTGACTCCCCCTGAACACATTTTCAGGGACGGTTCTACCCCTGGAGATTCCAGGCGGGCTTACGTCTGAACGCAGAGGTTCAGGTGGCTATCACATAGTTACCATCACTTCTGCGAGCATCCCCTAGAAATGGGTAGCGTGCTTACCCCTTTAGAAGTGGAACCTAGTCGTTGAGTGCGTCTTCTCTCCAGAGGAGATCCTGAAAGCTTTCGATCATTTCAGTGCTCTCTTTCCTGCAAGAAGGGTTGGAGTAGGCTGTTTTCCTTCACCCTCAAAATGATGTTGCCTCGGTGTTAAACGACGCTTATCATGATGCAGAAGCATGGAGAAGCAGGTCCTGATCATCAGGTTCCTGAGGAACAAGGTAATTAAATCCTTGCGTCCCTCTTTATCCTCTTGGGCCCCTGAGCCACTGAGCCACTGCAGGCAGTGAGTTAAAAATTCTGTTGTATCAGTTCTCCTGCTCACATGGTCTCTACTATAGGGTAGGGACTTGCTCGCTTTCGGTCAACGTATTGTGCCTGGACTTCGGGCCGGCTAACTCTCACAAGCTGAGACACCGGCTTAGATTGTGCCCAAGGTTCCTACCTCTCCCGTAATAGGAGCAGGTGGTGAGCCTGCAAGCGCTGCCCCGGAGGCAGATCCAGCCCTGGCTTTCTCTGTCCGTTCGCTTATAGCGGTTAGACGTGTACAGAACGCAAGCCATAGACCTCAGACCAGCTCTTATCTGTTAGGAATTCAGCAGAGAGGGAAGGCTGTTTCCAAGCAAAGTTGGCCACTTGGTGCCTACTTTCATTTCGGTAAAAAATTCCGAGATGCAACATGTCCACTTAGGTTTTGAGCTCCTCTATGATGAGTGTAAAGTGCTCCGCCTGGGCGTTGACGATATGCTTTGCTAAACAGATTCTAGAGTTGGGGGCTGGACGACACCTAGTTGAACCGCTGCTTCCCGTGGGCTCCCTTCTCATGAAGCCAGTTTCACCGTGAGCCCGGTTCAAGTGTCGGCTTGCTGCGCCATTCCCCTCCTATGGACTGGATACGTGCGCCTTTCTACTTCAGTTGAGTTCCCTTAAAGCTGAACCCTGTTGAGTTCCTCCACACCCCTTCGACGTCGGACATGCGGAACGTCTGGTGTTAGGCCTACCACTTGTAAGCAGTGTGGAACCTGTGTTAGGCTGGGTCCATATGTTCATATGAGCCACCCCAGTGACATTCCATATGTCATACTGCCCGGTCATCCGCCCAGTTCATATGTGTATTCTCCACATTACCTCCCTTCGGGTAGGATGTGGCTTCCGCAGCGTCCCTTCCTTCCAATGTACGGGAACGCTTTCCCAGTGGTGCTGTAGGAACAGCAGTGACTTCCCTGGCCTAAGCCCTGTCCTTCCCTGCTTTAAAAATTGCAGGGGCATCAGGAGGCTTTTGTCTAGGCACTGGAAGGTGGAAGCTTTAGTGGCGTTTTCAAAGGTTATCTCCACTCAGTCGATGTCGACTACGTCCGACGTTATCGACTGAAAGGGAACGTCCTGGTTGCGTATGCAACCCACCGTTCCCTGAACGTAGTCCCCTTGCCACTACCACTGGACCACCGCTGACTTCGGATTGTGCTCGCCTCCTCAGCGAAAAAGCAACTAGTGCGTGCATCCACTTCCGTATTTATACCCGCACCGCGGGGGCGGCGTGTGTGATGCGAATCACGCACGGTAATTACATTGGCTCGTTCAATAGTACTCGAAGATGATAGGCTCCCTGGCGTGATCCCCATTCAGTCGACGTCGACTACGTCCTCCGTTCCCTCCTTCAGGGAACGGTGGGTTGCATACGCAACCAGGACGTTTCTGCAGGAAGAGGTGTTAGTGAGGCCAGCAGGGGGCGCTCACCCTGTGGTCTGTGTGGGTCCTAACGCCCCTGTAAAGTGACGGGGACACTATACTGTCAAAGAGCACCGTCCTTCGGATGAAACGTTAAACCGAGGTCCTGACTCTCTGTGGTCATTAAAAATCCCAGGATGTCCTTCGAAAAAGAGTAGGGGTGTAACCCCGGCATCCTGGCCAAATTTGCCCCTTGGCCTCTGTCAATCATGGCCTCCTAATCATCCCCATATCTACTGATTGGCCTCATCACTGTCTCCTCTCCACCAGTAAGCTGGTGTGTGGTGGGCGTTCTGGCGCAATATGGTTGCCGTCAAATCATCCAGGTGGATGCTGCACATTGTTGGTGGTTGAGGAGATTCCCCCTTCCATGTAAAGCGCTTTGAGTACCCAGAAAAGCGCTATAAAAATGTAACAAATTATTATTATTATTAGGGTTAGTGTAGGGGGATAGAATATACAGTTTGTACAGTATAAAAACCATTTTGTCTATGGAAAGTGAAGATATAAAAACAAGTTTGTGTCAAATTGTGTGTGTGTGTTTGTGTCAGAGCTCAGAGATGGCTCAGTACATCCAGACGAAGAGAGATCTGGGCTGCAAAGCTCCTCAGATCACCGTGCTGGATGAGGGAATCAACACCGAGAACCGTTCGGCCAAAGAGTTCTGGAGTCTGTTGGGAGGAAAGACTGAGTACCGAGGTACAGGCACTTACAAAAACACTTATCCTGCCAGGCCCTTCACATGAAGCACAGATGTTGAAATGACAATATTTCACTCAATATAAACACACACATTCATTTGTAATTTTGTATACAGACCATTGACTCTAGGCCAGAATTTACCAATTTTGCATAATAAAATTCAGTTTATCCTCCATTCTTGCAGTATTTTGGTACTTGTTTACTTGTTGTTTTTTGAGTTTAGATTGCCATAGTTTGTACTAACTTCCTCAGAAGCTTCATGAAGTTTATTCCTTCTCTTTCTTCAAAAGAACTTTTTTCTTGACACACTGCATTTGAATAACCATGTTGTTCCCATGCTATATCCACGTTTCACCCCTTATTCTGTGCTGAATTTAGTGGAAAATTTCAGAACTACACACTTACTGGTAAAATCAAAAAGATATTCACAGGACTGTGAGGGTGAGGCTTAACATACTGTATTTTAATGTCCATTATCAGATTGCATGCAAGTAGGTAAAAATCGGTCCTGTCCAACAGTATTTCTGGCTAGATATTTAGTTTTACTCAGGAATATATGAAATTATGGAAGTTAAACGCATGTTGCTAATATACTGTCAATTTAAATTGCTGCAGTTTACTTTGTGGAGATATGTTTTTTACGTGTGTGCATGTGTGTTTTACAGGTGCAGGGGAGCCAGAGGAAGATGAACTGTATGAGAGTGCTGTAGTAGAGTCAAACTGTGTCTACAAGCTGGTGGAGGATAAGCTGGTTCCTTATGAGGAGGCCTGGGCATCCATTCCCAGTGTCTCTCTTCTCAACTCTAAGGAGGTGTCACATTTATAGGCTCTATGCGGTTCTGTCCTATTGTGGAGGATCAGTGTGTGTGTGTGTGTATGTGTGTGTTGGTAAACTGTGCTTGATCCCATTGTTCTGAAATTAACTGTGTGTGTGTGTGTGTGTGTGTGTGTGTGTGGCAGGCACTGGTGTTTGACTTTGGAAGCGAGGTGTACGTCTGGACAGGAAAGGATGTTTCTTTGAGTGACAGGAAGGTGGCAGTGCAGCTGGGCAAACGCATCTGGAGTGGCGCATACGACTACAGCACATGCAGGATCAACCCCCTCGACCCCTCCTCAGCCAATATAGACATCCCCAAGTGAGTGACACCTCCACTGACTATTTCTGCTTCTAGCTCATGTTCTCTGTCTGTGATGAAAAAAAAAAAAAATCTTACCAGATTATGATTTTGTAGGTGATGCATTGAGCCTTGAGAGAGTGGTTTATAAAGCTCTCAAAAATGTGTTAACTCAGTAGAATCTCAAGATGCTACTCAGTAGAATCTCAAGAACGGCCATTAAAACCAGGACACATGAAAACAACTGATATGCAACCACAATACTGCCCTCAAGTGGTATAATTTGATTAGAGCATATTAGAGATTAATAAAAGCATTTATTTTTGTAAATTTAATAAATTATTCTTTTAGTGTAGGAACAACAATCAATATTTTTAAAGTGGCATTTTTTAATGTGTATCTTCAAATACACACTGAACATGAGCAAAGTTAGTAAGTAATAGTTCTCGTTTCAAGTTGGAGAAGACGAAAAGAAATGACTTAGTTCAGTTAGTGAGTCAAGATCTGTTCCAAACAATTCAGTGAATTAGTCTTGTAACATTGAGTCAAACTTTTTGATTGAATTAGTCAAAGTCAGTTAAAG
Organism: Gila orcuttii; assembly: GCA_026230005.1. Lineage (NCBI taxonomy): Eukaryota > Metazoa > Chordata > Actinopteri > Cypriniformes > Leuciscidae > Gila > Gila orcuttii. Next base: position 20,662,166 of record JAPDVR010000017.1, read on the forward strand.
ATTAATTTTTTTCACAAATTGGACTACACTTGTTGCTTTGCTTTTGCATTTTTTCTATGTAACTAGAGAGGACAATACTGTAGAAACAAGTGTTGTCTATTTGTCTTTGTACTGTTTCATCGTGTTCAGTCAATCTCTCTCCATGCATTCAATTCAGACTAAAGAATGTAGACATTCAAGAACTGTTACTGGAACCAAATCACATGAGAATCCTACTCTTTTTCTCACTTGTGTCTGTGTTTGTGAGCAGACAAGGTGAGGGCAGGCCAAGGTGGGCCCTGTTTGGCCGGCTGTCAGAACACAATGAAACCGCTCTATTCCGAGAGAAGTTTCTAGATTGGGCTGAGAGGAAACCCCCCAAAGATGAACCGGTGGTGGAGGAGCTGAAGGTAACAGACAGCGAGACACTAAGAATGTATTCCAACCTTCTTTCCTTTGAAAAGATAGTGACAACCTGCATTTTGTCTTTCTCCTCTAGAGTCCAGTCTGTCAGCACCTTCCCACCTGTGACTCTGAGCTGAAGCCATGTGACGTCACAGAGATGCTGGCGGGAACAGCAGGCCCTGTGAAGATGGTGCTGGAGGGTGTGGACGTGCAGAGAGGTCATGGATTGGTCCGTTCTGAGGATGGGCGGCAGGCTGAGCTGTCCACCATTGCTGTGGACTCATGGCACATCCGTGAGTTTGATGATTTTGAGATCCCGCCAGAGAGTGTGAGTCAGCTGCACGAGGGCGACACCTATGTCATCCGCTGGAAATACTCTGTCACTAATGTTGGTGAGTGAGGCATGGAACTTCATTTATTTGTGATGTTACTTTTGTACTTGGTATGCATCATTTCTGGTGATACAGTGCTTGTCAACCAGGGGGCAGGGAGCCTCAGCACGCTGAAAGTGGCATAATTCAAAAGAAGCTAGAAGAGGTGCTGAATATTTTATCGTATGTGTTCGCAGTGGGTAAGAGACAGAAGCCTGGTGAAGTGAGTACAGCTGGCCCAGGCAGGGAACGCACAGCATGCTTCTTCTGGCAGGGACATCACTCCAGCATCAGTGGGCGGGGCACATCTGCCCTCATGACGGTAGAGCTGGGCAACCACAGGGGGGCGCAAGTGCTGGTCACACAGGGCAAAGAGCCACCCTGCTTCCTCCAACTCTTCAAGGGAGGGCTAATCATCCACAGAGGCTCCAGGGAGGATAGCTTTAACAACACAGGTAATAAACGCAGATAATAATGAGCAAAACTTTACCAGACCTCTTTTATATCTCACAGTAATTCCATGTGTGTGTGTGTTATTTTGGTGTGTTTTTTCTGTCAGGAGACTGGCGTTTGTTTTGTGTGCGTGGAGAGGCAGTAATGGAGGGCTCGCTGGTTGAAGTGGAGTGCTGTTGTGACAGCCTGCGCTCTCGTGCTAGTTTGCTGCTGCTGGGGGTACAAAAGGGACAACTCTACCTGTGGCATGGCTGTAAGTCTCATCCCGGTGCCCGGGAAGTGGGCAAAAGGACTGTGGAGCGCCTCACTCAAACGTGAGCAGATTTACCCATATAAGATTTGGGTTGTACTCACACTAGGTGATCTGAACCGTGCCCAAGCATGTTTGACTAGTGTGATCGCACCGTGCCCGGGCGTGGTTCACTAACCGTGCTCTGGCCCTCTTGGAAGGGATGGGCCAGAGCGCGGTTTTGTTAGGCTTGGGTATGGAACACATGTAGTGTTATCGCTAACCACGCGGAGCACGGAACAGCTACTACTCTTGTATGTCATCATTACGACAGCAAACATCTTCTATTACTGCTTGGATACTACACTTTTCAATTAATTTGAGTATATCTAGGTTTATAGCGGGTCTGGTTTTAATTGCGCGGGCTCGGTACAAGGCAACCGTGCCTAGTGGGAGTACACCCTTAAACTTTTCTGTATAGGAATATAATGACCATGTGGTGATTGTGTGTGTATATGTATTTATATGCATGTTACAGTTGTCCTCGTGAGCTGGGCTTGAACAGTAACAGCAGTTTGAAAGTAATTGAAATAGAGGAAGGAACTGAGCCCAGGGAATTCTGGGATGCTCTTGGCAAGAAGGACAGGAAAGCCTATGACTGCATGCTGCAAGGTAAAAAAGGAAATGTTTATTTACAACCAATCGATGTTTCCTTGTTATATGTTGCTAAATTGGTATGTCATTATAATCATACACATGCATAATATTTCCTTATGATGCCATAAGCCCTGTTCCAAATCTAGTGAGCTTTTTTGCTGTCTACTGCTGACATAGGAAGGCAGCATCTGAAATGGAACTTCATAAGTGACTGATTTGAAACACACAATGAACAATATTCTAGTACGTCTAAAAATATTACACAAGTTGAGTAAAATTATTTTTTTTAGGACTCTTAACTAACCACTGATTTCAAGTTTCCATTAGCATGTTGCTATCCTAACAGCACAATATTGGAATAAGTCTAAAATAGAGTAGCACACAAAATATTGGCTAAATTTTAATTAAAACTGGTATTGCATGAGTTATATTTCTAATAGACTTTTCTCTTGTCTTGAATAGATTTTTTTACTGAGCTCATTTTGGAATATTTCTGTGAGTCACATGCAAAGTTGCCTTAGAATTGGGCCAAAAGCAGGGAATCTTTAGCAAAATCTTGCTGGGTGTCTGTTAAGAACAGTTTTTATGTTGAGGGTGTGTCTGTGATGCCTTAAAGGGACTATGTGTAGATTTTTAGGTATTTTATTATCTAAAATCAATATTTTTATTCATAAATATGTCCTCAATGATGTACAAATACCTCTGCCAATTATCTGACTTATCCTCGTAAATGAAGAATTTATTATCTTTATATACATGTGACGGGTAGGTCCACGGAGGCTTCCATGTCGTTCCGCCATCTTGAAAAACTATAATAGCAGAGAGGGTCAAAAAAAGTACTAGGCCAACGTGTTTCCATAACGCGTTTTCGTTCAGAGCCAGCGTCACGTAACTGAAAGCAGCAGAAACGGAAGAGCAGAGCAGTGAGAGGCGCATGTCACTGCCCCGGCAAGTTTAAAAGGCTGCATTGCACTGTTATTTTAAGTGGCATACATATGCCGAGCCACAGGAGAAGAAATCCTCGTCGCCAAAAAAGTCAAAAATTGAACGTAAAAGGAAACGTGACCGGAGATTACAAAAAACAAGAGTCAATGTCGTGATAGCTTTTTTCATATCGAAAGAGCTGACGTTAATGCTGGAGAAAGATTTCAAAAGAGACGCTGAAGTTGCCTGCTTTCTCCTCGACAGTCAATATTACAGTCTTAATGACATGCTTTTTTTCATTGCTTGGTTGTGTACTTTATTATATAGACAGTAGAACATTATAGTTAAAAGTTAAACAGGCTCTTTGATGAATAGCAGCTATTGAATAAAGTTGATAAGGCGCTAAAAACAAGGTTTGTAAGTTTACTTTTTAGGTAACCTAGAAATTCGATAAGAATATATTTTAATAGAGCATATGATTGTTCTTGCATTGTTTGTCATAGCTTTTTGGTACATAACGGCTACCGTAGATGCAACACGCATTTGAAAAAGCGAGGCACTGGAGAGCACAATTCATTTGAATGCAAAATACAATTTCACCGCTAGATGGGAGAAATTCCTACACAATGTCCCTTTAAAATGCAGCCTATGTAGGCAGCTTACTAAGTTTTGGAGCAGGGCCCATTTGATTTTGATTTTTTTTATTATTATGTGATTCAGGTATATTCTCAAGTATATTACTGTCTCTGTGTGCTTGCAGATCCAGGAAAGTACAATTTCACACCACGTCTTTTCCATCTGAGTGCCAGCGGTGGGACTTTTCAGGAAGAGGAACAGTTCGGACCCGCCCAAGTGACAGGAACCATCATGGCCATGCCATTCCTGCAGGAGAACTTGTATTCAGCCCCTCAGCCTGGTACATAATGTGACACATGTGACTGAAACCACAGATTCTCATAATGTCAACTGACATTGAATTGCATCATGTGTTGCACATTGTACGGTGTCAATAGTTTATATTTTCTATACATCTTTCTCTGTTTTTATTCTCTGTAGCTCTGTTCTTGGTGGACAACAGGATGGAAGTGTACCTGTGGCAAGGGCAGCAACAAGAAGATACAGAATGCACCGGCTCGGCCAAGATCCGCTGGGACAGTGAGAGGAAGTGTGCCATGGAAACAACGCTACAGTACTGCCAAGGTTTAGAGATGGAATCTTCACTCAGGGAAGAGGGCAGGATGGTTTAATAAAGGAAATTCATGCTAGTCCAGAGGTCAAACAAGTGACAGTCGTGACCTATATATGATTTTCATTTACAATAATAAATCCTAAAATTCAGCAGTGGTAACTTTTCGTGCCATCAGTCACACACACAATCAAGCTCCGAGGATCTCCTATTCTTGGCTTTTGAGACAGACTTTTGAATTCAGTGAAATGTTAACTGGAGACTCACTCTGCCCGGATCATTTGAATCAGTAGGTGCGCCCCAAATCGTGTACTTAAGCACTATTCTATGATGTTTTGTAGTATAAATAGTGTGTGAGTTGTGTATTCACACTGAAATTCACATGGAATCTTCACTCAGGGAAGAGGGCAGGATGGTTTAATAAAGGAAATTCATGCTAGTCCAGAGGTCTTCAACCCTGCTCCTGGAGATCGATAAACTGCCCTGAAAAGTTTATATCCAATCCTGAAGAGCTTGATTAGCTGGTTTAGGTGTGTTTGATTAGGGTTGGAGCTAAACTCTGCAGGACAGTGGATCTCCAGGAGCAGGCTTAAAGACCTACTGTATGTGCTAGTCCAAATGTTCCAGCTGGCAGGTTCCTAACAACAACATGCATTAACTATTATTCTCGATCAGTAACAACTAGGGCTGTCAAAATGGCCGTCTTAATTTTTGTTATTCCTTTTTTTCTGTTTAATGCGTCTTTCTGGCATCGTTTTGATAGCGTTACAGTATATGATCACTCTCATTCATTCATGTGCTTTTAAAACATGCGTGATAAGACTGAAAAGAGAACTCTGTACAGTACAGATTTGCTTTCTCTTTTGCGTCTTCAGGTTCAAGTTACAAAACAAATATTTATGTCTTAAATTATTCACTTTCAAACCCTCAAGCTTTTAACCCATCAGATCCTTGAGCTTTTTTTTTGCCAGAATATTGATAAAATGCTGTAAACTTTTGTTCACAAATTTTACATTTGCATAATTTCCAAAATTAAGTTATTAATTTTGATCATAAAATTAATCTTGCAACAAAATACAAATTAAACTCCCAGCACTTGCAGAGACGCAGTTGGTGAGAAGCAGCATTTAATGTGAACTGAGAACACTCTTTAAAAAATACTGTATTATAAGCTGCACATGTGAAAATAAAGACAATAGACGGAATACTTAAAAAGTACTCAAATCAAGTACTTGAGTAAAAGTACAGATGCCCTAATGAAATATTACTCCAGTAAAAGTATTAAGTACTCCTTTTCAATTATCTTGAGTAAAAGTACAAAAGTGATTGATTTGAATGTACTTAAGTGTTAAAAGTAAAAAGTACTGATTGATGAATGTTTATTTATTTTGCAATTTTATATACTCTATAGATAATATACACATATTCAAATAGTACAGCGCAGTCTGACATCATTATTAATTATTATGAGCAGTCAGGTTGCCAGCACTATTCAATAAGGAAGATTATTCAGACACTTAATATTGTATTGATCTGCAAGAAAACGTTTTATTTTATTGCCAAAGCTTCCCATACTATATAACTACTACTGATAATTCAATAAAAAATAGTATATAAAAATGAGAAAAGACCAAGTGTTTGTAAATATGTTGACAAATGTAAACGTACAATAAAAAAGTAGAACTCACATAGGGCAAACTATGTTAACATTTTAAGAAGAACTCAATGCAAACATACTAGTTTTACATCATTTGAAACTGCTACGGCAGCGGGGAAGATGCTTGGGCATCAATTTGTGTGTTTTTTAATGTTATGATTAGTTTTTACCTAAAACTTTGGTTCAGAGGGTAATATACAAATGTGGACGTCTACATTTGAGCATTTCATACAATGGACTTAAACAGCTTCCCCTTTTACAGGAGATTTAGTTCACAAACAAGTGACAGTCGTGACCAGGGCCGGCTCTAGCCCTTTGGTTGCCCTAGGCGAGATTTTTTTTTGCGCCCCCCCCCCCCCCCCCCTTAAAAATAATGAGTATTTATTTAACTAAACAAAAATGCTCTTATAGTCACTTCAAGACTTCAATAAGCAAATTATGACTTGAACTGTAATAAATTGTTTATACAAATGCTACAAAGAACGTTCAAGGATATTTCAATCATCATACATAGTTGCATTATACAAATACATTTTATCTGACCATGGAAGTTGTAGTAGATAAATGACAATTACTACCACCACTACTATTATTACTAATCTATTAGGCTGCTACAAGGCTAGGGGGGTTCGGGGGCATGCTCCCCCGTAAGAAAATTGTGTGCATTTTAATGTTAAATTAATCAGTCTGGTCCATTTTGAGAGTTCAAAATTAAAAGCTCCAACCCATATTCAGTGTTCAAATTAAACAAAGAAAAATTCAAACCTCTTTTACTTAGTGTCTGTCTACATTACATAATAATAGTTATAATATTAATCCCATGATAATACTCATATATTGTAAAACAATGCACTGAAAAATAAAGGAAACTTTCATAAGTTTTGTACTAATTTCTATACTAATAGAAAGAGGCCAATTTTCTGGGCCAGCCCAGTGTCAATCAAGAAAACCGCTGATCTACGCGTTTCATGCGGTGTCAGAAAAAAAGCTAACACTGACTTTTTTTTGACCAATGCATTACACCAGCACTAACCCAGCGCCGCAGATTAAGCAAAACAAAACAAAACAAAACGAATGGGCTATTTCTATTTTAGCCCCTTTATCCATCTTTTTCGACGACAACTCACTACTCGTGCCTGTTCGCTCAGCGCTCACGGCACCCGCGCCCGCTCGCGATATTATTGGAGGGGGGTCCCCTGTCAAAATTCTATGATGAAACCTTATGAGGGCGCCTACTCCGCTACACATATCGGTATACCCACTTTGTGCGCCACTGGCAGGCTTATGTAATTGCTCCACTCGTTGCAGTGTTAATGAAGTACAATAAAAGCGGAAAGTTCCTTACGCGGCTCTGGCGCCCCCCCTAGGGTATAAGGCGCCGGCGCCCTTAGCATTTGCCTATACTGCCTATGCCACGGGCCGGCCCTGGTCGTGACCTATATATGATTTTCATTTACAATAATAAATCCTAAAATTCAGCAGTGGTAACTTTTCGTGCCATCAGTCACACGCACAATCAAGCTCCGAGGATCTCCTATTCTTGGCTTTTGAGACAGACTTTTGAATTCAGTGAAATGTTAACTGGAGACTCACTCTGACCGGATCATTTGAATCAGTAGGTGCGCCCCAAATCGTGTACTTAAGCACTATTCTATGATGTTTTGTAGTATAAATAGTGTGTGAGTAGTGTATTCACACTGAAAATTCCAAATAGAAATAAATACCCGGATGATGCACTTAATTAACCGAAGAAACCTAGTGTGGAATGTTGGACTTTTCATACACTCGACTGTCGCAGCTTTAATTACATAGCGGAGGGGGAGAGGCTATCAGACTCCGATGTTGAATGACAAAATAACCTTATAAAATTTGTACACTTCACAGATCAGTAGCATATATAGTGCATAAGTACATAGTTTATAAGTGCATAGTGTATAGTGCGTCATTTGGGACACAAGAAGTGAGTTGTTGATTCGAGCACAGATACAATCGGATTGGTCCAATTCCAGAATGAATCGTTCTATTCGCTTAATGCGTTTTTGATTGCTTTGCTGTGTAATAATGACCTTCTTGTGTTTGTTTTTCAGTGAAGAACTCCAGACGGCCTCCTCAGGCCTACCTGATCCTGGCTGGTGCAGAACCACTCACCTTTACCAACATCTTCCCTTGTTGGGAGAAAGACCCAAATATTAAAGTCCAGGTACGTTTCACCACCCATAGCTTTCAGAATGCCAGAGGTGTAAAAAGTACTTTTTCTCTGTTAAAGGATTAGTTCACCTCAAAATGAAAATTTCCTAATAATTTACTCACCCCAATGCCATCCAAGATATCCATGTCTTTTTTCCTCAGTGGAAGAGAAATTAAGTTTTTTGAGGAAAACATTTCTGGATTTTTCTTCGAATAATGGACTTCAATGACAACCAGCGTTTTGAAGTCCAAATCAATGCAGTTCCAAAGGTCTTTGAAGTGCTTCAGCGGACTTTGCACGATCGCAGCTGATGAAGAGAGTCTTATCTAGCGAAACGATAGGTCATTTTCAAAAGAATATATATATACATATACTTTTTAACTACAATCGTTCGGATTGAGCTGATCTGCACTATCTGCCGGGAACTATGTCATCACGTTGAAAGGTCACTGTCGATGTCGCGGGCGCCGGCTGAAGTACCGCCCCACTTGACCATGCGAACCGGCGGTACTTTCGCCGGCGCCCGCAACATCGACAGTGACCTTTCAACGTGATGACGTAGTTCCCGCCACGTTGCAGATACGTATATGTATACGTATACGTATATATATTTGTTTTTGAAAATGACCTATCGTTTCGCTAGATAAGACTCTCTTCATCAGCTGCGATCGTGCACAGTCCGCTGAAGCACTTCAAAGACCTTTGAAACTGCATTGATTTGGACTTCAAAATGCTGGTTGTCACTGAAGTCCATTATTCGAAAAAAATCCAGAAATTTTTTCCTCAAAAAATTTAATTTCTCTTCCACTGAGGAAAGAAAGACATGGATATCTTGGATGGCATTGGGGTGAGTAAATTATTAGGAAATTTTCATTTTGAGGTGAACTAATCCTTTAACTGCACCCATTTTTATTATTAAAACGCATTTGGAAATCACTTTGTGTAAAATACTCTCATTATTGCGATGGGGCCAACTACATTAATAAGAGGAAAGTTAAGCCACAATAACCTGCAAAATATGTACTTTGAAGGTCAATATAAATTTCATTTTATATTTCATTTTATTACAGACACAAGAAATTCCCCCTATATAATACTTAAGTATAGTCATTTTAAATACTTTAAACCCTGCAGAATGCTACAGAGGATTTTTTTTTGTTTTAAAAGGATTCTCATATATGAATCATACATGAATAGATGGTGGTCGATTTTAATACAGCCCAAATATCTTTAATATTGAAGCCAATAGATGATGAAACTGTATGTTTGAATGTCTGTGCAGGTTGAAGGAGCCCATAATAAAGTGATTCTGGTTAAAGACGCCCTGTCTAAACTCAGCAGGCTGCAGTACACTGTGGAGGAGCTCACTTCCAAACCCCTGCCAGAGGGAGTGGACCCTCTGCGCCTCGAGTACTACCTGTCAGATAAAGACTTTCAGGTAACAACCCTATAAAATGATGCTCACACATGTCCTTTACCAAGTCCAGGTATTGCAAGTTCAGATGATGTCATGCAATCTAACAATATCGCGTAAAAATATCAATAAAATTTGTGTAGAATGACAGAAGAGAGAAAGACAAAACTGTTGTTAAACACTAACCAACAGCATCATCCAATTTAAATAAAGAAATTACATAGTTTTGGAACATGGCAGATTATAGTTGCTGATATAAGAATGAATATATTGTTCCACACAGGCTACTACACAATACAATAGTTTAAAACATCACAGTGGCAAGCTCTGAGCAGTTGGTTTCAAAACCATGAAATTAACAAAGACCCCTGTAAAACACTGCCATGCATCACAATTGTAAGCAAACGACGACATTCATCTGCTTGGGGTTTATTTACCCTTTCACAACTTATTTTTCTGTGACTGTCTATTAGTGACTGTCTAAAAGGCACACAGTATTCATACAAATACTTTAGCTAAAATAATATGATTTTAATAATGTCTAAGTACGTACTTGTTCAAAACAATCACTTTAGCAAAGTTTGCACTATTTTCTGTTTATTTTGATAAATAAAAAAAATATTTTTTGTTCAATAAATATACTGTCATTAAAATGTTAATATAAAAATATATTTTAAAAAAACAAACAACATTTTTAAAAAGTAAAGATTCTAAAAGCAGTGAATGAGATCCCATAATAATTTTAATTTAGATTTACAGTAGTAACATTAAATCATATTTTATTATATGATTTGTCTTAATATATTTTTAAATATGAACAAATGGAAAAGTTGTGGTATAATGCCCCTTTTTACAATATGGAGAATGAGTCTCTATTACGGACAAAAATTAATTAATAATATTAAGAAGAGGATCTATGACCTCTGGAAGCATGTCTTTCAATAGTTTATTCGGTTTAGGGTCTAACATACATGTTGTCGATTTAGATGATTTAACGAGTTTGGAAAATTCTTCCTCTCCTATAGCAATGAATGAATCTAATTTTTCCTCCAGGAGACTACACTGCACTGTCTGATGCGATACTGTAGTAGACGGTTGCATAGTTTTAATTTTCTCCCTGATATGATCAATCTTGTAAGTAAAGTTCATGAAGTCATTACTGCTGTGCTGTTTGGAAACGTCTGGGGTTGAAGCTTTATTTCTCGTTAGTTTAGCCACTGTTTCAAATAAATACTTAGGGTTTTGTTTGTTTTCTTCTAAGAGGGTTGAAAAATAAGCAGATCTAGCAGTTTTTAAGGCCTGTCTGTATGCAATCGTGCTCTCTTTCCATGAAATGCGAAAAAACTCTAGTTTTGTTTTCTTCCAGTTGCGCTCCATATTTCTGGCTGCTCTCTTAAGGGCCTGAGTGTGCTCGTTGTACCACAGCGTTGGACTATTTTCTTTAATCTTCTTTAACCGCAAAGGAGCAACTGTGTCTAAGGTGCTGGAAAAGAGAGAGTCAGTCTGTCGCAATATCGAGTTCTTCTAAGCTGGGATGCTGAGGAGATGAAACAGATCAGGAATTTTATTAATAAAGCAATCTTTAGTGGCAGAAGTGATAGATCTAACATATTTGTAACACACAGTTGGCTTTGAAGCCTTGGCTAAATTAAGTATACACAGGACTAGATAATGATATGAGATGTCATCGCTCTGCTGCAGAATTTCAGCGGCATCAACATTGATTCCATATGATAATATTAGATCTAGAGTATGATTACGACAATGAGTTGGTCCTGACACGTGTTGTCTAACTCCATTACTGTGCGTTCACACCGGACGCGAATAGCGGGTCAAATTCGCGTCTACCGCGTCTAGTTTGACGCTTGACCACTTTGTGTTAATTCGCGTGTCAAGAGTGAAACTGACGCGCGTAAAAACAAAAGTTTGAAGCGAAATTTACGTGCGTCACGCGCGTCAGAATCGAAACCCGTTGGCGGCCATCTTTTTTATGTTGATCGAGCATTCATCGAGAGAGTCACCGCTCTGTATTTGCTCTGGAGAGCAGCACGGCGGCGTAGGGGTAATCGTCGCCGTATTTGTGTCCACCAGACCCTTCGAAGGCGAGCCCAGTGTGGCGAGTTTCACCATTGGCTCGCTCCAGGAGCTGCGCCTGGATGACGGCGGCTTTCAGCGGTACTTCCGCCTGTCCCGCGCCCAGCTTGATGACCTGTTGTCCCGCATAGGAGCGAGGATCACCCTCGCCCTCATCCACCTAATCTGTCATTTATTTTTGTTTTGATGATAAATGGAGCCAGCCTCCAAAAGTGATTAATCTGTCCTGTGATTTTTCTCTCTCTCTTACACAACACTGTCCAGACACGAACTTATGCAGTATGTTGGTTGTCTTTACATTATAATAATATTTCATATAATCTAGGTATGGAATAAATAGCATTCAATACAAAATGAATATGTCTCATATATTGAAATCAAGTTTTATGTGATAAAATATTTGCTTTGTTGTGCATTAGAACCACAGTCATATTACAAAATAATTTATTGAAGCATCCAGATACTTCACCACGTGACAGCAGCAAGCAGCTAGGCTCCTGATTGGTTAACGCGGCGCGAATTGACGCAGAAGTTCAGATTTTTCAACTCGGGCGGCAGACGCGAATTCGCGTCAAACGCGTGAATGCACAAATAGCACTAACTAAATCATTCGCGCTTAACGCGCCATACGCTCAATTCGCGCCATTCGCGTGAACTTGACGCGCGAATGAGACGTATTCGCGTCTACCGCGCCGCACTCTACGCCTCATTCGCGCCGTAGGAATTTTTTACGCGCGTAACGCGTCTTTGCATTGACTTAACATTGAAATCACTCGCGCCTGACGAGCTATTCGCGTCCGGTGTGAACGCACCATTAGAGTTCAGAATGCCAATCCCACTGCATCTTTTTCGTTATCTACATGTATATTAAAATCACCAACAATTAGAATTTTATTTACAGCCAGTACTAACTCTGATAGAAAATTAGCAAATTCTTTGATGAAGAATGCCCTGGTGGCCTGTATACAGTAGCCAGCACAAATGTCAAATGTGATTTATCATTTACACTATAGTGTTACATTAAGCACCAAAACTTCAAAAGAATTATACTTGAAACAAGACTTCTCAGTAATTCTGAAGATATTACTATAAATTACAGCAATACCTCCCCCTTTTCCTTTTAGACAAGGATCATGTTTATAACAATAATCTTGGGGGGTGGACAGTAGTCTTTATGGGGGTGTTTGTGTCAAAAGTGATTTATGGCCCTAAATATGATTTTTATGACAGGTTATGATATATTTATGATTATGATTATGACATATTTATGACAGGATGTGCAGGTGGGAGGGGGTTTTATGACCACCAGGTGGTATGTGAACTTTTGGCCCCGACCATGTGTTTCCGGAGTTTATGGCTGTGTGTTTGTGTGTGTGTGTGTGTGTTTATGACGGGGTAATTTGCTTGGTGTGACTGAGAGGAATGTTTTTTCAGCTGGATGTTTGGAATGGGGATGTCTTTTATTATAGTAGAATAATGTAGACAGAAGTAGGAAATGAAGAAATCTGACACTGATATGTTCCCTTTCGAAGGGAACTCAACAATACGTCAACGACGTTATGGGGAACGCCTCAGGCGTGACAGGTGTCTGAAATCACTATCAAATCACGTCAATCATATTGACCGGCGACAGCCCGTGAATCATTAGCGTGAATGATTAACGTGCGACCTGGAAGTATAAAGGGGCGCCTTGCACACATGACAAATCATCTCATCGTCTTCAGGGACTGTCTGTTTGAAAACGCTACTCAATGAAACGGTAAGAAAATTAAATGTACAGCACACGAGTGTGCTTTTCCTGCCTGGGAGAAGAGCGCGCACGGGAGATTCTCGAGGGAATCCTCTGTGTGAACTGTGAGCGTTTTTCTTTTAAAACGCTCGCTCTCGTCTGGCCCTCTTCTCGAGTGAAGGGGGTTCAACGTCTGGTTCTCGTGGTCCCGCTCGTGCCGAGGCAGAGCGGCGACTTGCATTATGGGCTTCCAGATAGAGCTCGTCGATCATCTTGAGAGTGCTGTAAACCTCTCAGATGATTCGACGGCTGACGAGGGCGAAGCAGGTGCTCTTGCTGCTCTTCAGGACGAGCAGGAGATGGCTGAGGAGGTTTATAATCAGGTAGATCCTGAACCCTCTCAGCCACCCTGCCCCGTGTATGCAGGTCTGGTGGATGTTGTGGAGCGCGCCGCCAACAGGCTGTAGCTGCCATGGCAACGCACTAGAGGAGAGACCGCTCGCGGTAGGCTCGGCGATCGGTTTCTCCCCGGCCATACACCACCAGCTCAGGTGAGCCTAATCCATTCCTTCCTGATCTTCACACAGAGATCTAGAGGGCATGGAAGAGCCCATTCTCTGCCAGTATTCACTGACATCAGCGGGTTAATTTCGCTGATGTTGAGGGGATCGCAGAGCATGGGTATGTGTCGATGCCCCCCATTTGACGAGTCGTTTGCGAACTATCTCATGTCTGGGCAGGCGTCGACACTGAGAGCTCCATTTCTGCCATCCAAACCGCTAGAGACAACAGCGCGTTTGAATGGCAGAGCATACACGGCAGCAGTTCAGGCTGGTGCTTCCCTGCACACCATGGCGGTGCTGCAGGCATACCAGGCCGACCTGCTGCAGGATCTCGACCAGGGGGCAGGGATGTCCCCTGAGGCGGTTACTGAGCCGCGCCGAACCACGGTTTTTGCGCTCCGGGCCACCAAACAGACTCCTGCCACGATCAGTCGGTCGATGGCGGCGATGGTGGCCACGGAGAGACAGCTTTGGTTAAACCTGGCCGACGTTGAGGAGAAAGAAGGCCTTTCTCCTCGATTCGTCGGTTTCGCCCTCTGAACTCTTTGGCCCCTCCGTGGAGGCGGGGCTTGGGAAGTTCAGGGAGGCGAAGGCGCGCTCAGCTGCTTTTAGGAAAAAACCTGCATACCGCTGAGATCCGGTTCCATGCCCAGGCAGGCGGGAGGGCCTGGCCCTTCACGGTCTGAGGACCATAGACAGGGCCAGAGAGCCAGTGTCGCCTCTCGTGCGCCCCCTCTGTGGAGGAACAGGGCGCAGGAAAGGCGTGACTCCCGCTAGAAGAGGGATCTGAGGGAGGTTATCCAGCACAAGCGCATACAGCGTCGTTCATGGATAATCTCCCCGGAGGGCTTCATTAAAAAGAGAAATCCAGCCCTCTCCTCTCTTCTGACTCCCCAGACGTGCATTACATCAGGCCTGGCGCTGGGCCTATGATAAGAACGATGTTCCGATGGCCCGCCTAGGCTTGGTTAGTAGAAACGCCTCTTTCAGGCATGTAAAGTGGTGGACCCCAGGTTCATAAAGAACTATCTGGCGAGTCTTCACTCTGCACGCCGCAGGTGAGCTATCTGGTCTTTTCAAGAGTCAATTTTGTGAATTAAAATTCCGAAATGTATCTCTCTACAGACCTCGTTCCCTGTATAGAGCTATGGGGTCATGTCATTTGCTATGTCATCAGGTAATAAGGTAAGAGAAGTTTCCTGGATTATTAGGGCCCTGAAGTTCCCCATTAGGTGGCCAGAACGATAACTATGTTAGCCTTCGGGCTGTTAGCCACCTCAGGGTAGAGTAGTTGGTCTCTCTTAGAATTTTTTACTTAGAGTGTTGACTGACGCTAGAGCTTCAGATAGATCTTATGTCCGGCCCACGGGTCCGTTTGACTTCTTCCTGAGTATTTCGCCCCTTGAGCTCTGTTTGGGTTTTCATTAGGCTGAGCGATCATGCAGCCCTTTGTATGGAATAATACAGACTATATTCTTTAGTAAGGCTGTGGCTCCTCCGAGCCCTCAGATAGATCTATGCCTGCAGGCTGGCCCTCACCAGGGCCGCCTCTGTAGCTGGCCTAGGCTGTGCCAGGGATAATAGAAGTGCTCTGCTAAAATTTAGCATTGCTTCCTCTGAACCTTCACTTTGTGAATGTAGGTTTCTAGCATCCCTGTATAAACAGCCTCCTCCCATGGGAGTCGTTAGGCCAAGGCCCGCCCCCTTCTCTGCATTCTGGGGTGACTAGAGTAATGCAGCATGGTGCAGAGGATGGTTTGTAAGGACATGGTAGGCCTCAAACAGGCCTCCGTGGTATATATGTCTTTATTGAGCAGGGTTAGGCCGTCTTTCGCTTCACGAAGAAGACTGGGTTTCCTGCCCGACCCTGCCATGCAGAACTGGCCTACGGATTTAGGCCGCCAGTTTAGGCTTCACTCACCTCGCTGAGCTACTGCTCGAGCGCTAGGTTGTAGGTGGATGGCTTTCATTCAAGCCCCACTCCCCTAGGTTGGGCACAGATAAATTTCTGTCACCCCTAGAGCCGCTGGCAGGCCCGGACCCTGGTAACCTCAGGGTGAGGTGTGAGTATCCCCCTGTGATACAGGGTAGGTCTGAGCACTTCACTCCCAGTTCTGTTTATCCTACCTCGCACCACTATGGCTCGGGTCGAGTATGAAGTAAGCTTCACTTCTTCTTTGGTCGAAGTACGCTCCCCTGAAGCCAGAGCATTGCCCTGAGCTGACGCCCATGCATAGATGGTAGGCCCCTGACTAATGGGGCCTCCGTTGAGGCAGAGTGGCGTATGTTGTACTCCCCTTGTTTTAAGGGTGCTAGCTTTTTTGCGGAGTACACTGCCATGGGCAATGTGATTAGGCACCAGGATGCTGTAGGCGCTGCGTAAACAGCTTTGCTGCCAACGAAGGCTGCGCCATTAGGTAGTAGGCCTCAGCAGGCCTCCTTGATTGGACAGCCCCCTAGAGGGCACTGTAGGCCAGCTCACGTGGTTGGCCTTGGTGGTTCGGGCAGGTGACTCACTGATGGGTAGTAGGCCTTAAACAGACCTCCTCGGAGGTGAGTCCCAACATTGTGGGACATACCTTATAGTGCTACTGGAAGCCCATTAGTAAATTATGCTTGTGTAGTATGGTTCCCAACAGTGTACTTTATAGCAGAATATGACTTGCTATTAGCTAGTAGGCCCGACCAGGCCTCCCTGATAGGCGAGTCCCCAGCTGGCTGGCCTTAGCAGGCCACCTTATACTATCACCCGGACTCAGGGCTCAAAGCTAACAGTGGTTATCAGGTAGTAGGCCACTCAGGCCTCCCTGAAGGTGAATTCCCACTTAAGATGGTTATCAGGTAGTAGGCCTCAGCCGGCCGCCCTGAAGGCCTCTCTGGGCCTCCCTGAAGGTGAGCTCCCAAATATTGTGGCTGTCAGGTAGTAGGCCGCTCTGGGCCTCCCTGAATGTGAGCGCCCAAATATTTTGGGTGTCAGGTAGTAGGCCTCACCAGGCCTCCCTGAAGGTGAGTTCCCACATGCTGTGATTATCAGGTAGTAGGCTCCTCCAGGCCTCCTTGAATGAGTACGGTCAGGTAGTAGGCCTCACCAGGCCTCCCTGAAGGTGAGCTCCCCACATACTGTGGTTGTAAGGTAGCAGGCCTCACCGGGCCTCCCTGAAGGTGAGTTCCCACGTACTGTGGTTATCAGGTAGTAGGCCTCTCTTGGCCTCTCTGAAGGTGAGCACCCCACATACTGTGGTTATCAGGTAGTAGGCCTCTCTGGGCCTCCCTGAAGGTGAGCACCCCACTTACTGTGGTTATCAGGTAGTAGGCCTCACGGGCCTCTCTGAAGGTGAATTCCCACTTACGTTGGCTATCAGGTAGTAGGCCTCTCCGGGCCTCCCTGTAACGTTCCCTAGTGGTGCTGGGTTTATGAAGCTAGTGGTCTCTTGCTATCAGTTTCAGCTAGCCTTAATAGGCAGCTGCTGAAGGTGAGCTTGCGCCCTGGCTCGCTAAAGTGTTCATTCTCTGCTATTGGTTCCCTCCCGGAACTTTTTCTGCCTACAGCCTGGTTTGCCTACCAGGCAGACCTGTGCTCCCCTCACCGAGGGTCTCTATGAGCATGCGGCTTCCTGAGTCTGGTCAGACGGTCGTAGGCCTCTCGTGAGGCCTCCCAGTTAGATCAGCCCTTAGGCCTTCACAGGCCTCCTCAGTGTTTTGAAACACAGACACTGGGTTGATCCGTGGATCGAGTAGAGAAACTCCCCTCGCTAGCAAGGGTTGGAAAGCACTATGCTGAGTCATACTCTCCGGGATATCCCGTCTCTGAGATCCGGGCCGAGTGGTTCACTGCCAGCTTCGCAGTCCCTCGAGTTGGATGCCTTTCTTAAGGCTTTGTTGTCCAGAGGCTCTGTCTTCAGACAGACAGGATTTGGCCAGACTAGTGTCTATGTACTGACGCCAGGTCAGGCCGTCCTGGTGGCATTTCGGGGTGAGTACGTTCCCCTGAATAGTGACTGGCTGGGGTTCCTTCGGGTTCCCTAGCCACATTCCCTAGAAGGGACCCCTTCTAATCGGAAGCTGTGGTTCCAGGCCCGGAGCCGGCCCAGGTAGACCTTTTTATTTAACCATGTTTATGAAGGTTTTTCTGTGAGGCTGTAGCTTGGGCTATGACCGTAGGGAATGCTGTCACTGACAGCCCAGTGTGACCTGAGGGTGAGTGGTTCTAGCGTTTCATTTGAAGTTGCTGGTTCTGACAGTTGTCACTGCCACTTGGCATGCACTCCCCTTAGCATGGCGGAGTTGGTATATCGTTCCCCATAACGTCGTTGACGTATTGTTGAGTTCCCTTCGAAAGGGAACGTCTCAGGTTACGACTGTAACCTATGTTCCCTGAGAACAGGGAACGAGACAATACGTCTCCCTGCCATGCCTCGGGGCTTGCCTACCATACAGTCCCTTCAGACGATAAGGTGATTTGTCATGTGTGCAAGGCGCCCCTTTATACTTCCAGGTCGCACGTTAATCATTCACGCTAATGATTCACGGGCTGTCGCCGGTCAATATGATTGACGTGATTTGATAGTGATTTCAGACACCTGTCACGCCTGAGGCGTTCCCCATAACGTCGTTGACGTATTGTCTCGTTCCCTGTTCTCAGGGAACATAGGTTACAGTCGTAACCTGAGACGATTTTCATATGCATCGGCCTGTCTGTGGAGAGAATGAAAAAAAGTGTTTAAAGAAATAGCATTGTGGCTCAATAAAAAACATCATAATATTTCATTAAACATTTAAAAGTAAGTTTTAAACATGCGATGAACTTAATGAGGTGATCTTTATGCGTCAATCTGCCTAAAGCAGATTTAGCCCCTTAAATCTTTCTGAACAGATGAAAATGTCACAAGTGAGTTTAAAGAAATATACCATTGATGCCATATAAATATTAGATAAATAAAACGTATAAGCTGTTAATTTATTAAGCATTTAAAAGTAAGTTTTAAACTTTTAAACATGTGTTGAACTCTAGATGTTGAAATGAGATACTGTTTGACTAAGTCTTTTCCTCTATGAGTTTAAGAAAATACAGTGCGTTGTACTTTAAATAATCATATAAATAAAATGAAATAAACTGTTAATTTTATAAAAAACATTTAAAAGTAACCTTTAAACTTTGAACATGTGTTGAACACAACGAGGTGATCTTTGTCTAGTCTATCTGACTAGATTTAGCTTAAATCTTTAGATGAAAATGTCACAGATAGTTTTTTCCTCTATGAGTTTAAGAAATAAAAAAGTATTGTGCTTAAATCAGATAAATAGTGAATATCAGTTTAGATTATTTGAAATAAGATGATCAATGATCAAGTATAAGTATTTTAATCTATTACACCATGAATTACTGGCTTACACAGTTAAATAAAACATAAAATTGTGAATAATAGTGGATATTATGTGAAATAAAATGTTAAATTATCAAGCATTTTAATCTAATACACTATACTGACTTACAGATAAATAAACCATATATACTGTAATAGTGAATAATAGTGGATATTACGCGAAATAAAATGTTAAATCATCAAGTATAAGCATTTTAATCTAATACACTACAATATACTGACTTACAGATAAATAAACCATATAAAATAGTGAATAATAGTTGACATTATATTAAATAAGTTGTTAAATTACCAAGTATACACATTTTAATCTAATACATCACGGTTATAGGGTCACACTGCGATATACCGACTTACATAAATAAATAAAACCCATAAATATTAGATAAATTAAATAATGTGCTAAATTACCAAGTATACAAATTTTAATCTAATAAACGTGAAATACTGTCTTACACAGATAAATAACCATATAAAATAGTGAATAATAGTTTGATAAATGAAATAAGTTGTTAAATTACAGAGTATACACATTTTAATCTAAAAATCGTGAAATACTGTCTTAGACAGATACATAACCATATAAAATAGTGAATAAGAGTTTGATAAATGAAATAATGTGTTAAATTACCAAGTATACAAATTTTAATCTAATAAACGTGAAATACTGTCTTTCACAGATAAATAACCATATAAAATAGTGAATAATAGTTTGATAAATGAAATAAGTTGTTAAATTACCAAGTATACACATTTTAATCTAATACATCGCGGCTATAGGGTCACACTGCGATATACTGACTTACATAGATAAATAAAACATATAAATTAGTGAATAATAGTTCATATTATCTGAAATAAGATGGTCAATTATCAAGTATAAGTATTTTAATCGAATTCATCCGAGATATAGGGTCACGCCGCAATATACTGACTTACACAGATAAATAAACATATAAAATAGTGAATAATAGTTCATATTATTCGACATGAGATGTTAAATTGACATCTAAAAGTATTTCTGACTTACAGATAAATAAACCATATGAAATAGTCAATAATAGTTTGTATTATTTGAAATAAAATGTTAAACATAGTTTTAAACATGTGTTGAAGTGAACTTACCATTGATGAAATTAGGAGGTCTTTTTGGCTCTGGTTAAAATCACAGATCCGTGAATTTCTGAACAGAAGAGCTGTGTGCTCTCCGTTTGCTACATTGAGAATGAAGATTGTTTCCATCATGGCAGGACACCGGCCCTCCCCTTCCTCTCTGTGTAGCTGCTATGTGTTAGCATTTGCAGTTTGTTTCAGGAAACCCAACACTCTCCCAGTGCTCTGATCAAACGAAACGCTTTGATCAAGAGCAATAAATAGATAGCCCGGACACCCAGTGTTTTACAAAGGACTCCTATCATAAAATCTCCTATCTAAAGCCTTTTTAAGGTCTGTGGAGGTGTGTATTTGGGTTGTAGGGTGTTGCTAGTATCATTTGAATAGGGTATAACAGTTGTAGTTATTATTATCCACTAATTAAAAGCATCAGACAATTGTCTCCTAACACTGGGGAACTGGTGCCATGCATTCAGGTACCAAGTTGAGATCATTTTAACACTTGCACGCCCCATGCTGTAAGATCAATATAATGCAATATTTATACATGTGTCTTCAGGAAAAGTCAAAACAAAATGGCCACAAAGTTAAATTGTATATGGCCTACTCTCATCCATTGATTGTAATGATAAGCTAAATAGTCCTTCCCTGGGAGCTGTCCCCATCCTGTTTTTCTTGGAGAAAGTGTGAAAGAAATAGGCCCCCCAATAATGACACCTCAATTCTGACACCTTTTGAAGAGCAGATTTATTTGTTCTAACATTTAAACAGAATACAGTATTAGAACACCCTTTGACTTTATAAATTTCCACATAAATGACAGCTTCATGATTTTTTATATTTTTGTGCATTTATTTAAAGAACGCATGTAGGCCTACCATTTTGACACGTGTTACCTTACTTCTTTGCCTATATTAAAGGTTTTTAAGAAATATTATTTAAAAAAAATCTCAGCACATGTAGTATACAGAAATTATTGAGGAGATTTATTTATTTATCTTAATCAGATTTGTTAAAAGTATGCTTGAATGATGTTAGTTCATTCGCGCTACCATGTATTTGCTATAACAATGAAAATATTTGAAAAAGTTCAAATCAAGTAATGATGCAATCCTTTAAATCTTAACTCTGAGTGCTTCGGAATTAAATGGATGTAAATTTATTGTCAGGTCACATGTGACATTTTATTTAACATGACAGAACCACCAATGACACACATCAGGTCAAAGATCAATATTCTTCAATCATAATTAAGTAGTTGAGACTAAATCGTTACATTGGGCATACAATCTAAATGAATAGCTTTGAATAACGTTTCTATAAATCTATAAATGGGGGTCACCGGTGTCGCTGGTACCCATAAGAAAGTAAAACCAGTGACAATTTTCATGAAACATTAATTTTACAAAATGGATGCATCAAACCCCATCTTGTCAATCGTGGTATACTAACTAAATTAAGTAGTTTAATCCATAAGTATTCTAGGTTATTTTTTAAATATCATTTATATTTGATAGTTATGTATACATTATTGTATTTTAAATGGGGATAAACTTGTCATTGACATTAAATTAAGGCGTTTTACGCTCTGTACAAATGTCTGAAATTCTATGTCATTAATTTAAAATCAAATATTGTCCCATTGATGGCTCAAGAAGTCATAATTGTTCAAATATCATATTGTTTTATTTTAAAATGTCAAGAAATTGTAACCCTAAAGTGTTTTCTAGTGTGATATTTCTGTAAGGTTAGTGACAGAAAATGGACATTTCCATAGAATGTTCCATAAAATGATTATCCATAAATTTAACCTATGCTATTATTTACTTAACAACATCTGTTCAAAAACTTTACAATTTTAAAGCAAAAGCTGTGTTTAGTCGTCTTAGATCTTATTTATACAAACATATTCAAGCAGTGTTTGCCCACCGACACACACACACACACACACACACACACACACACACACACACACACACACACACACACACACACACACCAGCAGGGTAGTAACGAAGTACATTTACTTGAGTACTTTTTTTTGGAAAATTGTTCTTTTAAGAGTAGCCTAGATTTAAATGTGGGTACTCTTACTTTAACCCGAGTACGTTTCTCATGAAAAACTGTACTTTTACTTCGTTAAATGCGTTTTTATGGGGATGAGCGATGCTCAATTCACAAATGAATCACTCTTTTGAGTCGATTCTGTTCAAAGATCTGTTTAGTTTCCTGCACGCACTGAATCATCTGAATTGCTTTCAATTACAATTTCAATAACGGTAATTTACTGATGCAATGTTTTTAAGAAATACCTGCTGCAATACTCCAAGTTCCTCGCACAACGGCGCGATTAAGGATGGTCAATTGGTTAAAACACAACATATGTACAGCATATTTTTATTCTGTATTTTTACAGACCAAAAACCATGATTCTTCAAAGTACGGAATAGGCCTAGAAGTTTTTTTTAAGTCTATCTTCTTTAAATAAAGATTCGATTTTATTTATGCTTTAATTTCTTTAAAACAGTCTGACTGAATAGTAATATTGCTAGAGGTTTCCTCACACGAGTAAAAAACCCTTTAGATGTGTTTGTGACAAACACATCATCTTCACTTAGAAGACTTTTTTAAATGTATGACCGATCCTTTTTTTTTTTCTTCAGACAAAACTACATTTCATTAATTACCTGAGGTGTTTAACAACCACAGGAAATGCATGTTGATTAGTAAGTTTCAGACATAGTGCAAACATGCAATGTTGGAGAGAGATAATATTGGTGTAATCTTTGAGGTCTCACCCACAAACACAAAACTCTGTGTTGGGTGATCCAGGCATAGGTTTAAATATTATGGAAGCCATTTTAAAACGGTAATTATACCATATTTTATTTATTAATATTATGTTTCATGTTAATTTATAGTTTTTATTTGTTTGTTATTAACTAATACCTTTTTATTTTTAACTAACACTTAAACATCCAGCACGTAATTAAAGAGATGTATGAGCTAAGGATGTTCTCAGACCCCAAAAAAACAGATAATAAGTCTTCACATTCGACAATATACAGTTAGATATTATCCTACTATATATTACTGTATGTGTGTAAACAGTTGTGCTTAAATTTTTGGGTGTATTTTTACACACCAACATATTTTGATGCAAAGTTCCACACGCCTGTAAAGCCAATGGACTAACTTTAAAACATAATCTTTATACAGGAATCACATGTGTCCAAAACTCACATGCTTGAGACTGTTAAAGGTTCACACTCTGGTAAAAACTACAGATACAATTGCACAAAAGTAAATTCTAGAGGTCAATTTGCTGAAAAGTAAATATCACATGAGCCATTTCAAATGAATACAGAAAAGCCACTTGTGATCAGTTTTGAATGTTTGTAATTGACATTTTGTATACTACTCGATTACACTCTTTACATCTTGTTTGTTTTGTACAGTGTGCAGAAACTATAGTGTCCGAGCGTGGTCAAACATGCTCATATAGGAATTTATGAAAAACATGAACAAATATAGCATAACGAGAATTAAAAGACAGTTCTTCTATATAAGAGTGTTTAAGACCAAGCAAATCATATTTCTTTTAAATCATCATCTTTCCGGCATGTCTTGATACTTTTTCTTTATAAAATGCACTTTTTCTTATTTCTACAAAAGTTCAATCTCAATTAATTTCCTAGATAAAAATAGGATACATATGTCCGATACAATGTTTTTAAGAAATAGCTGCCTCAATACTCTAAACAGTTCAACACTATTTCTTTATCCTTTAATGCAGGAAAAATCATACAGCCAGCCACACACACACACACATAAACACAGACACCAACCCTCCCTCCCCACACAGACACACACACACACACACACACACACACACACACACACACACACACACACGCACACACGGATGGTTAGGTCAATTGGTGAAAACACAGCATATGTAAGGTAGTTTTCCAAATACCCCCTAAAAGCAAATACTGTATGTTTGTATTACACTTTTCACAGGATAATCTAGCTTTAAAGTTAGAATAAAAAGTTAAAACCCAAACATATCTTCATACCCGTTGTGTTCTGACACAATGCCAGACACAATGTTCTAACAATACTTTTGTTTTATAAATATACTTTTCTTATTTCTACAAATATCAGTCTGATAAATATGGACTAATACACAATGAAGCAAGAGAATAATGCTACAAATATGTCTGACACACTAAAATACAGTGTACATACAGATCTAAAATACACCATCTAAAATACAGATGATTTTTCTTTTGACAAACCTACAATTCAAATGATCAACCCCGTGGTGTTTAACATCAAAGAGCTGGAGAAGTTCTTTATGCAAAAACATCAATAATACAAATAATGACATATGAAATAAACAAAACATCCCAGACCTTACCATCATAGTAAACATTTACAATATGTAAATAGATTCTGTCCGTTTTGTCAGAGTACATGTAACACATTATTGTAATGCAAACACATTTGAGGGTTAACGTTGCCTGTCCTTGTAAAGGTTATGGATAAAATTGAAGCATAATCTTTATGAAACAATCAAACGTGCACAATTTACTACAAAAGTGTGCACCGTGAATAAGAAAAGAGCCATTTATGACCAAAACCACCTCAAGTTGATGAATAAACACCGTGAGGAGTCCGAAATGGACTTTTGTTTCACTCCATCCTATCTGTCCTTTCTAAATGCACGTTAAATGCATCTATTGCGAACAATTCACCAGGGCATATGTCTTGACCTTGTAATGTTTAATCAAAATTTTGTTGGAAAATATATGCTGGATTTACTTAACTTTTTATGTCAACAGGTTCTGCGTAACTGTGTAATGTCACATTTAATTAACATAGTTTATTTCAGTAAAATTAAGTTTATTACATACGATTAATTCAATGCCATTTAGTTGAATCAGGTAAACATTCTTAATTTAGTCCAACACTTTTAAGTTCAATTATCCTAAATTAATATCAAACAAAAATTAAAACAAATAATCCAATTGTTTAATTGATTCGTTTATTGATTCGTTGGTTTTGGTCATAAATGGCTCTTTTCTTATACACGGTGCACACTTTTGTAGTAAATTGTGCACGTGTGATTGTTTCATAAAGATTATGCTTCAATTTTATCCATAACCTTTACAAGGACAGGCAACGTTAACCCTCAAGTGTGTTTGCATTACAATAATGTGTTACAGGTACTCTGACAAAACGGACAGAATCTATTTACATATTGTAAATGTTTACTATGATGGTAAGTTCTGGGATGTTTTGTTTATTTCATATGTCATTATTTGTATTATTGATGTTATTGCATAAAGAACTTCTCCAGCTCTTTGATGTTAAACACCACGGGGTGTGATCATTTGAATTGTAGGTTTGTCAAAAGAAAAATCATTTGTATTTTAGATCGTGTATTTTAGATCTGTATGTACACTGTATTTTAGTGTGTCAGACGTATTTGTAGCATTATTCTCTTGCTTCATTGTGTATTAGTCCATATTTATCAGACTGATATTTGTAGAAATAAGAAAAGTATATTTATAAAACAAAAGTATTGTTAGAACATTGTGTCTGGCATTGTGTCAGAACACAACGGGTATGAAGATATGTTTGGGTTTTAACTTTTTATTCTAACTTTAAAGCTAGATTATCCTGTGAAAAGTGTAATACAAACATACAGTATTTGCTTTTAGGGGGTATTTGGAAAACTACCTTACATATGCTGTGTTTTCACCAATTGACCTAACCATCCGTGTGTGTGTGTGTGTGTGTGTGTGTGTGTGTGTGTGTGTGTGTGTGTGTGTGTGTGTGTGTGTGTCTGTGTGGGGAGGGAGGGTTGGTGTCTGTGTTTATGTGTGTGTGTGTGTGGCTGGCTGTATGATTTTTCCTGCATTAAAGGATAAAGAAATAGTGTTGAACTGTTTAGAGTATTGAGGCAGCTATTTCTTAAAAACATTGTATCGGACATATGTATCCTATTTTTATCTAGGAAATTAATTGAGATTGAACTTTTGTAGAAATAAGAAAAAGTGCATTTTATAAAGAAAAAGTATCAAGACATGCCGGAAAGATGATGATTTAAAAGAAATATGATTTGCTTGGTCTTAAACACTCTTATATAGAAGAACTGTCTTTTAATTCTCGTTATGCTATATTTGTTCATGTTTTTCATAAATTCCTATATGAGCATGTTTGACCACGCTCGGACACTATAGTTTCTGCACACTGTACAAAACAAACAAGATGTAAAGAGTGTAATCGAGTAGTATACAAAATGTCAATTACAAACATTCAAAACTGATCACAAGTGGCTTTTCTGTATTCATTTGAAATGGCTCATGTGATATTTACTTTTCAGCAAATTGACCTCTAGAATTTACTTTTGTGCAATTGTATCTGTAGTTTTTACCAGAGTGTGAACCTTTAACAGTCTCAAGCATGTGAGTTTTGGACACATGTGATTCCTGTATAAAGATTATGTTTTAAAGTTAGTCCATTGGCTTTACAGGCGTGTGGAACTTTGCATCAAAATATGTTGGTGTGTAAAAATACACCCAAAAATTTAAGCACAACTGTTTACACACATACAGTAGTATATAGTAGGATAATATCTAACTGTATATTGTCGAATGTGAAGACTTATTATCTGTTTATTTGGGGTCTGAGAACATCCTTAGCTCATACATCTCTTTAATTACGTGCTGGATGTTTAAGTGTTAGTTAAAAATAAAAAGGTATTAGTTAATAACAAACAAATAAAAACTATAAATTAACATGAAACATAATATTAATAAATAAAATATGGTATAATTACCGTTTTAAAATGGCTTCCATAATATTTAGTAAACCTATGCCTGGATCACCCAACACAGAGTTTTGTGTTTGTGGGTGAGACCTCAAAGATTACACCAATATTATCTCTCTCCAACATTGCATGTTTGCACTATGTCTGAAACTTACTAATCAACATGCATTTCCTGTGGTTGTTAAACACAAATATTTTCATTGTTATAGCAAATACATGGTAGCGCGAATGAACTAACATCATTCAAGCATACTTTTAACAAATCTGATTAAGATAAATAAATAAATCTCCTCAATAATTTCTGTATACTACATGTGCTGAGATTTTTTTTAAATAATATTTCTTAAAAACCTTTAATATAGGCAAAGAAGTAAGGTAACACGTGTCAAAATGGTAGGCCTACATGCGTTCTTTAAATAAATGCACAAAAATATAAAAAATCATGAAGCTGTCATTTATGTGGAAATTTATAAAGTCAAAGGGTGTTCTAATACTGTATTCTGTTTAAATGTTAGAACAAATAAATCTGCTCTTCAAAAGGTGTCAGAATTGAGGTGTCATTATTGGGGGGCCTATTTCTTTCACACTTTCTCCAAGAAAAACAGGATGGGGACAGCTCCCAGGGAAGGACTATTTAGCTTATCATTACAATCAATGGATGAGAGTAGGCCATATACAATTTAACTTTGTGGCCATTTTGTTTTGACTTTTCCTGAAGACACATGTATAAATATTGCATTATATTGATCTTACAGCATGGGGCGTGCAAGTGTTAAAATGATCTCAACTTGGTACCTGAATGCATGGCACCAGTTCCCCAGTGTTAGGAGACAATTGTCTGATGCTTTTAATCAGTGGATAATAATAACTACAACTGTTATACCCTATTCAAATGATACTAGCAACACCCTACAACCCAAATACACACCTCCACAGACCTTAAAAAGGCTTTAGATAGGAGATTTTATGATAGGAGTCCTTTGTAAAACACTGGGTGTCCGGGCTATCTATTTATTGCTCTTGATCAAAGCGTTTCGTTTGATCAGAGCACTGGGAGAGTGTTGGGTTTCCTGAAACAAACTGCAAATGCTAACACATAGCAGCTACACAGAGAGGAAGGGGAGGGCCGGTGTCCTGCCATGATGGAAACAATCTTCATTCTCAATGTAGCAAACGGAGAGCACACAGCTCTTCTGTTCAGAAATTCACGGATCTGTGATTTTAACCAGAGCCAAAAAGACCTCCTAATTTCATCAATGGTAAGTTCACTTCAACACATGTTTAAAACTAATTTTAAAATACTTTTTAACATTTTATTTCAAATAATACGAACTATTATTGACTATTTCATATGGTTTATTTATCTGTAAGTCAGAAATACTTAGTCAATTTAACATCTCATGTCGAATAATATGAACTATTATTCACTATTTTATATGTTTATTTATCTGTGTAAGTCAGTATATTGCGGCGTGACCCTATATCTCGGATGAATTCGATTAAAATACTTATACTTGATAATTGAACATCTTATTTCAGATAATATGAACTATTATTCACTAATTTATATGTTTTATTTATCTATGTAAGTCAGTGTATCGCAGTGTGACCCTATAGCCGCGATGTATTAGATGTGTATGTATATACTTGGTAATTTAACAACTTATTTCATTTATCAAACTATTATTCACTATTTTATATGGTTATTTATCTGTGTAAGACAGTATTTCACGTTTATTAGATTAAAATTTGTATACTTGGTAATTTAACACATTATTTCATTTATCAAACTCTTATTCACTATTTTATATGGTTATGTATCTGTCTAAGACAGTATTTCACGATTATTAGATTAAAATGTGTATACTCGGTAATTTAACAACTTATTTCATTTATCAAACTATTATTCACTATTTTATATGGTTATTTATCTGTGTAAGACAGTATTTCACGTTTATTAGATTAAAATTTGTATACTTGGTAATTTAACACATTATTTAATTTATCTAATATTTATGGGTTTTATTTATTTATGTAAGTCGGTATATCGCAGTGTGACCCTATAACCGTGATGTATTAGATTAAAATGTGTATACTTGGTAATTTAACAACTTATTTAATATAATGTCAACTATTATTCACTATTTTATATGGTTTATTTATCTGTAAGTCAGTATATTGTAGTGTATTAGATTAAAATGCTTATACTTGATGATTTAACATTTTATTTTGCGTAATATCCACTATTATTCACTATTACAGTATATATGGTTTATTTATCTGTAAGTCAGTATAGTGTATTAGATTAAAATGCTTGATAATTTAACATTTTATTTCACATAATATCCACTATTATTCACAATTTTATGTTTTATTTAACTGTGTAAGCCAGTAATTCATGTTGTAATAGATTAAAATACTTATACTTGATAATTGATCATCTTATTTCAAATAATCTAAACTGATATTCACTATTTATCTGATTTAAGCACAATACTTTTTTATTTCTTAAACTCATAGAGGAAAAAACTATCTGTGACATTTTCATCTAAAGATTTAAGCTAAATCTAGTCAGATAGACTAGATAAAGATCACCTCGTTGTGTTCAACACATGTTCAAAGTTTAAAGGTTACTTTTAAATGTTTTTTTTATAAAATGAACAGTTTATTTCATTTTATTTATATGATTATTTAAAGTACAACGCACTGTATTTTCTTAAACTCATAGAGGAAAAGACTTAGTCAAACAGTATCTCATTTCAACATCTAGAGTTCAACACATGTTTAAAAGTTTAAAACTTACTTTTAAATGCTTAATAAATTAACAGCTTATATGTTTTATTTATCTAATATTTATATGGCATCAATGGTATATTTCTTTAAACTCACTTGTGACATTTTCATCTGTTCAGAAAGATTTAAGGGGCTAAATCTGCTTTAGGCAGATTGACGCATAAAGATCACCTCATTAAGTTCATCGCATGTTTAAAACTTACTTTTAAATGTTTAATGAAATATTATGATGTTTTTTATTGAGCCACAATGCTATTTCTTTAAACACTTTTTTTCATTCTCTCCACAGACAGGCCGATGCATATGAAAATCATATCAGTGTCAGATTTCTTCATTTCCTACTTCTGTCTACATTATTCTACTATAATAAAAGACATCCCCATTCCAAACATCCAGCTGAAAAAACATTCCTCTCAGTCACACCAAGCAAATTACCCCGTCATAAACACACACACACACACAAACACACAGCCATAAACTCCGGAAACACATGGTCGGGGCCAAAAGTTCACATACCACCTGGTGGTCATAAAACCCCCTCCCACCTGCACATCCTGTCATAAATATGTCATAATCATAATCATAAATATATCATAACCTGTCATAAAAATCATATTTAGGGCCATAAATCACTTTTGACACAAACACCCCCATAAAGACTACTGTGGACTCATTTAAAGTAATGCAATCATCTGGTTTTAGCCAGATTTTTGTCAAACACAGCACAAATTGGTTATAATCTGTAATCATATCATTAACAATAAGTGCTTTTGAAGTAAGGGATCGAATATTCAGCAACTCGAAGCTTTATCATTTGTACATCTGTATTATATCTGTTTTTTATTAGTTGAACATCAACTCAATTTTTACCCTTCAATGGGTTTGGGAGTTTTGTGTATTTTCTAACTCGGGGAACAGACACAGTCTCTATATGATGATATCTAGGTGAAAGAGTCTCTATGTGCTCTAATGCTGTTACACCTTGGGTTGGCATTATATTTCTAATATTTCAGCAGCTTCCATACCCTTCCATAAGCAATTGACACCCCTACCCTTTACTAAACAACCTGTCCCAAAACCCACCCTAAGACACTAGTTCAGTCTAAAATGGTCATCATGGAAACCATCATGAAATGTCAGCAAATGCTAAATTTGGTTTAATAGTTTTCTAAAGTTGTCTGACATTGACAGATTGTATTTGTATTGCAGAGTGCTTTGGACCTGACACGGGATGAATTTTACACCCTCCCAAACTGGAAACAACTGAATCTGAAAAAGAGCAAAGGCCTCTTTTAAACAAATTAAATGTTTGTGTCTACGATCTGTTGTATATTCACTTAAAGTAATTACTAAGAAACTTTGCATATTTTCTCTGTGCTTTTTTACATCAATATGTACAGTAAACTTTTTAAAAAAAAAAAAAAATATATATATATATATATAAAGATGAACCTACCTATGGCCTTAACAATTTCATATTTCATACATCAGTAGCTTTTGGTTACAAGACTTCTATACATTTAAATTTTGTGTACGTTTTGGGAATAGCTTGAAGCATATCAACATACTGCTTGAATTTTAAATATGTATCCCATTTTATTGTTTTACCCTGTTTAACCCTGTTGCTATCAAACTGTGACCTTAAAATGCATTAAACACTAATGGTGACAATTCATGTAATCAGTGGAAAAAAAATGGAGGCCTTTCACTCAATCACTGAGCTCTGTGCAAGATTCATAGTGGAAAGTGAATAGCTTTTTAAACCATAATGTGTGCACATATAAAGTACACTGCTGCCACATGAATGAATATGACTAATATGCAGTATTATGTGACTGTGATCTTTTTAATGTGACAATACAGTTACAACAATAACTAAGCTCCAATACAAATCAATATGTATGTGGTTTTGCAAAAGATATAAATGTATTGTTTGTCCAGTACCAGAATTATGGCACTAAAATATATACTGTAGCAGCTCTTGGTTGACAATAAATGTTATTCAATATCATACCACTAGGTGTCGCTCTCTTTTTAATCCATTCTCATGGTCTGATAATAAAATGCAAGACTTCAGTATTTCATCCTCTTAAAATTGTAAGCAAATATTTAGTGAAGTATTTTACAAGATTTGTTTTTACTACCAAAGATGCAAAGACATCTTGACGATATCAAGCAAAAGTCAATACTTTTTTATAATTATTTACTTTGAAAGCATTTCTAAAACAACCTAAATAGGCGTATCTATACATCTTTTAAAGTGTTCCTGTGTCTGTAAGATAAGGATATAACAGTGTTGTTCTACACGGCAGAGAGGGGAACAGTGTGAATCACTGATTACCAGAACTTTAACATTTTTCTCTCTTTTACCTTTTCTATCCTGTAAATATATCAGACCTGCTGTGACATTTCTTCGTGTTCCATATTTGAATATACAGTATTTATAAATACTCTGGTAAAAAAGTTAGGGGGTGGTACGAATTTATGTTTTTATTTGTTTTAAGTCTTATGCTCAGCAAGGCTGCACTTATTTGATCAAAAATACAGAAAAAATGCTAATATTGTGAAATATAGTTTGAAGTTACTGATGTTTTAATAGATGTTTTCTATTTTAATATATATGAAAAGACACCACACAACCGCTGCATAAACAATAAGATTTATTTAACTAAAGTAAGAAACATGAAATGTCAAGTGATCAGTGTAATTGTTAGTCAGCGTTTCAGGAAAATGTAAGTAGCAAGTTCAAGTGCCATCAGTCCAACCAAACAAACAACGAAAGGTCCAAATCAAAACATCATAGGGGAAGATGGATCAAATGAGAACTGCGGCTGTGGTCTCAAGTAACCCACACATCCTGTCAGCTCTCCGGTAGCCTCATAAGCAGCAATAAGCGAACAATAGTTATCCATCTCTGTTTGGCCCAGTGTCTTTTAAAGTGCCATGATTTCATTCAGGTGTAAAGCCACGCCCTCCAGCAATCACCTGTAACTCGGGTACAAACACACAACTACTCACTGAGCCGTCACAGTTAACAACGTGTATCTTTTCCTGGGCAATAACGCTGAATATATGAATAATTATAAACTATATAAATAAACAATCAGACCTTCAAAATATATCTCCCATGATACATATTTTATGTAAAAAGTGTGTCAAAAAGCCCTGGTCTTCCATAGATCTAAACTCTTCATAAATGACCCCCTCCCACATCCACAAACACACACATACACACCCCACCCCCTGCTGCAAAATCTTTTGTGTTTTATCTGATCTCCAGTCATTCACACTTCTCGAGGAGTCGTTCAAAAACACCAACAGCTACAGATTGAAACAATGTAATCCTGCACAGTTCTGAGAAGAATCCACTTCAACATCAAGCACAATGCAGGTAAGACTGATTATCTATATTGTGTAAAACTAATATATGTATAAAATTAAATATAGGCTATTATATGTATTTATTTAGTCTTTTTTTCTCAGGTAATGTTTCCTCTTTTCCACAGTATCACACAAGAGTGGGTCAACTAATCTTCAGAGATTAGAAACAGTAATAGAAGTTCAGAAGGTTGTTGCAATCTTTTAATATCCATTTTTGTATGGTTTTACCTATCCAATTGAATATTTTCTGTTACTAAAAATACTTCTGTTACTGTATCCTGCAAGATTTATAATGAGGCCATGAAGAAGTGTTTGTAGATTCATCCCGGGACGGCCCAGATGAAACACTCAATCAAGGTTGTGGCAAAAAAGCCAAAGTGAGACAACAAACAGTAAGTCTAGAAACTGACATGATGTAACTCTTCTTAAATAGGCCATTATTTTGTTGTGAGTATTTTTAGTAGTTACATTACTGTTGTTTTGCAGTTTCTGCAGAGGTCGACAGAGACAAACAGAGAAAGACAACTGTGAAGGACAGAAAGGGTGGAGCTCAATGTTAGATGAGGAAGATGTTGTTGATGTGGATTCACACAGGAGCTATTGAGGACTGGAGTTGACTGGGACACGTCATCTAATGTGCTATTTAATGCCTTTGTTTGAAATCTTAAATTCAAAGTATTTTAAAATTATGTTTTCTGTTGAAATTGTGGTTTTCCAACTGTTTTATGTTTTAGATATTGTTCACTATTTTTCTCTAATAAAAAGAATCAATCAATTATTGGTTAAACTATATATTTTTTCTATCTGCCCACCTGGCCTGCAAGCAATCAAATCACTCACCTGTAAGGATTTTGGGAGGGACATATTTTAGACAAAACCAATCAAATCATTCCCCTTAAGGGTTTTGGGAGGGAGATATTTTAAATGTAACCAATATAGTCCCTTTGGGTTTGGGCGGGATAAATTTCAAGTTTACCAATGAAATAACTTTTGATTTAAGTCTGTTTGCTCAGTGCCCAAATAGCTGTATGGTTTAGGGGGTGGGTTTAGCCTCAAATGGCATGGCAGAGGGATGGGACAGGGATGGCAGAGTGGCACAAAGGTGTGAATGTCCCCCTGAAAAAAAAATATTTAAGGGGATTACTTGCCATTGCAACAAATGGCTGTTGCATTGAAGAATAGCGCAGTAACATAAATCCATGAATTGGTACATTTTCGGTATTATACGGACCTGTGGTATTCCCCATATCTGGTCAGTACTACTCCTGGATTCGTCCGAAAATCTGTGGTGTATACAGGCATTTACTGGTCCATATACAACTCTTTTCATGCAGTGTTGGAGCTGACACTAGAGCAGGCTCTGGAATTTCCTTCACTGGAGTGAGCTAGGAGATTTCACATTCTGGAACAGACTCTGGGATTTCACTCTCTGGAACGGTCTCATTAATTTCATCAACAACGAAATCAGAATCATTCATCCAGAGGATATAATTAATATATTCATCTAAGGATACACTGCATTTACACGGACTTTGTCATCCAGTCCCATTCAAAAACAGGCATTAAAGCTCCAGTATGTAGCTTTTGTAAACAAATATTTGTTAAAACTGTCATTATGTCCTCACAGTAGAATATGAGACAGATAATCTGTGGAAAAAATCGAGCTCCTCTGGCTCCTCCCTGTGGTCCTATTGCCATTTGCAGAAATACACCGCTCCCGGTCAGAAACAACCAATCAGAGCCAGGAGGAATGTCTTAGCAGTGTCAATCACGCTCGTGTACGCGCTGATCACCCCTCTCTTGCACAGCGCGAGCGCGTACCGTCGTTCGTGACTCTCCTGTTCGAACTCGTTCATCCAAATGAACGAATCTTTTTTCGAGTCATTTCGTTCATTCAACGAACGAAATGACTCGCAAAAAGATTCGTTCATTTCGAACGAGTCTTTTCCGGAGTCATTTCGTTCATTCAACGAACGAAATGATTCGAAAAAGATTTGTTCATTTTGATGAACGAGTTCAAACAGGAGAGTCACGAACGTGCATCACAGAACAGAGCAAGGCGAGCATTTGTGCTTATAAAACTTAAAGTTTTTTATTTATTTTTGAAATGACCGATCGTTTCGCTAGATAAGACCCTTATTCATCGTCTGGTATCGTTTAAAGCCCTTTGAAGCTGCACTGAAACTGTCATTTGGTCCTTGAAACGTTTGTGTCCTATTGAAGTCCATTATATGGAGAAAAAGCCTGGAATGTTTTCATCAAAAACCTTAATTTCTTTTCGACTGAAGAAAGAAAGACATGGACATCTTGGATGACATGGGGGTGAGTAAATTATCAGCAAAAGTTTTTTTTAAAAGTGAACTAATCCTTTAACGTTATCTTACTAGCTATTTATAACTTATAGAAAGAGTGCAACGTTATAAAGTTACATGAATTGCAAAATACATAATGATTTGAGGACCAAGTTTGTAGTCAAAGTATGGGCAGGCCATAGTCAATGTAAAGCATATTGTTAATGTTTCGTCCCTATTAGTGAATGTTCCATAACTGTTTATAATCTGCCGTCATCGGTGGTCCTGTTTACTAGCCTGCGCGTTCACGGCAGGCTCCGCTGTGGGGGAGGAGCTGTGGAGGGAGGGCTGTAGCGCAGCAGAGAGCAAGGGGGTTGGACCTGGAAGTTGTGCTTGTTCAAATTTTCAGGCTAAGTCAACATTTTCTCAAAACTCCCTACTGCAACTTTAAGCATGTGATCGCTCCAACTTACCAAATGGGAGAACTTCACAAACTCCTCTAGATATTGTTCCAGAGATCAACCGCTCTGACAACAGGTGAAGAGTAAATGATCCTCAGCTTTGTTTCTGCCAAATCCATAGTCTTTATAGTTTGGTGTACTGTCAGGGTGCTGTGTAAAACACACAGGATAAAGGAATAACAATCCAAAAGTCTTTTATTAAACTCAAAAACTGTGACAACAAATCCAGAACTGAACAGGAAAACTAAATCAAACAGAATACAAACATGATTCAACCAAACTCAGAATATGACAAAAGGCCTATTTATTTTATAACCAAAAACTAACCTTCCCACAAATATTTTAACCTTGGAAGAACCCCCAAATTCGATGACGCCCCTGCAAAGAACCCACTTCTTAATTTAAAGGCAGCTATATTTTTTTTCATATAAAAAGATCCATTTACATTTTGCATTTGCTTAAGTAAATTATTTTGATATTGCACTAAACCAGGATAAGTTCATTAAATATTATCTGGAAAATATTTAGTTTTTGAGTTGACAGTGTATCTTTTTTTCATACCCACTATTAAAGTATATTAGATGTATAAACTTTATTAATAATAATAATAATAATTATTATTATTATTTAACTTGTTTTTTATGGATGCTCATTCAATTAGACATGATGTTTCTTCCTATCAGAGTTGAAGTTTTGAGTTATATCGAGTTCAGAGTCCTCAAACAGGGTTGCAGGTCACAGCTGTGGACAGGGGTCGTCTGCCGATTGAAACTCAGTCCTTGCCGTAACCATGCAAGTGAAGTGCAGATCGTGAGAAGGAGGTGCTTTCAAGCTCTCAAAAACTCTAAGTTAGTGTCAGGGTGAAAAAAAAAAAAAACAAGCTGCATTGACAATGACATTAAGCCCTGATCCTGACAAGAATACCAAATGACGGATTGATTCACAAGCCACACAGATGGGAACCCCCCAAATCAGTCCTTTCTCTCTCTCAAGACTGGTTTTGTTTGCCTGTCTTCTACCTGCTGTGCCTTTGCACCCCTGAATTTCCTGCCATCTTTGTTTATTATAGCAGGTGGTTTGCTAAAGGAGAGGATTTAGGATGACTGAATGCTACTTCCTCTTTGGAGAATCTTTAACCCTTGTGCATCAATTAAAAAAAGTTACACATAGGTACACAGAGGACAAAAATGTCCATGTTTAAAAACTGTCATAAAAATGGGAAGCTTGGGAGCACAGACTTAAGTTTGGTATCATTTTAAAGAAGACCCTTGGCAGATTATTGCTGAAGTAAAAAAATTATAATAAGTAAATCCCAAAAAAAGTTATATAGGTATAAGTTTATGAAAATTATTTATGAAAATTATTTTATACAAAATATATATTTTTTATAAATCAAATTGAACTCTAAAACGGCAAGAAAATAAAAGCCATAAATCTAACTAAATTGTGTTCCAAATTTGAGGATGATATCTCAAAAAATGAGCTTTTGGTAAGAGTTTGTTTGGGCGCAGTAACAGATTTTCCCCATTGGGTGCCAGCAAAACTCCACTAGTCACACAGTGATTGGATTTGTTATTTGCAGTTGAGTTTTTCTCTCTCAATATTACAAACACACACATGCACACACACACATATTTTTTTATAACACACATACTAACCACACTCTGACATCCATACCAACACACCCACACAAATATCGTTGCATAATTTATCCAATTGGCTCTATAATATGCCGAAGCAGAAAACAGGAATAAAGCGATATTTGTTTTAGAGGCCAAACCTGGAAAAATGGCACCATCTGATAAAAAAATAGTCAAAATTAAAAATTTTAAGCCTTGCCAACATAATGAAAGCCTCTTAACAAAGATTGCATCATTTTATAGTTGAATGGCCCTGAGATAAAAAATTGCAGTTTTAATGGGTTTCAATGGGGACATTTTTGTCCAAAAGGCGCTGAGAGGGAAGTATTTTGTGGACCTAGTGCAAAAAAGATTTTTCAAAGGAAATGGGGGTGAAATAGTAAAATTACAATAAAAATACACACCTGTGCCAAAATTCATGCAGTTAACATTAACAAAAAAAAAAAGTTACACATAGCTACAAAGTGGACAAAAATGTCCATGTCAAAAAACTGTCATAAAAATTTTAGGTTTGGGTCCAAAGACTTAAGTTTGGTCTCATTTTAAAGAGGACCCTTGGCAGATTATTGCTGAAGTTAAACAAGTGAAAAAAGTCAAACCAAAAATTTTGTATAGAGGTTTAAGTTTATGAAAATTATTTATGAACATTATTATCGTTATTTTATATAAAATATATATTTTATGAAACATGTTGAACTCTAAAACTGATATAAATTCAAAGCCATAAATCTAAACAAGTTGTGTTCCAAATTTGAGGATGATATCTCAAAAAATGAGCTTTCGGTAAGAGTTTGTTTGGGCGCAGTAACACATTTTCCCCATTGGGTGCCAGCAAAACTCCACTGGTCACACAGTAATTGGATTTTAGATTTGCAATTGAGTTTTTCTCTCTCAAATATTACAAGCACACAAACACATATACACACACATTTTTTTTTATTACACACATACAAACCACACTCTGACATCCATACCAACACACCCACACAATTATCGTTCCAC
This sequence comes from Gila orcuttii, assembly GCA_026230005.1. Taxonomy (NCBI): domain Eukaryota; kingdom Metazoa; phylum Chordata; class Actinopteri; order Cypriniformes; family Leuciscidae; genus Gila; species Gila orcuttii. The sequence continues at coordinate 20,700,921 of JAPDVR010000017.1, forward strand.
AATTTATCCAATTGGCTCTATAATATGCCGAAGCAGAAAACAGGAATAAAGCGATATTTGTTTTATAGGCCAAACCTGGAAAAATGGCACCATCTGATAAAAAATAGTAAAAATTTAAATTTTGAAGCCTTGTCAACAGAATGAAAGCCTCTTAACAAAGATTGCATCATTTTATAGTTAAATGGCCCTGGGATTAAAAATTGCAGTTTTAATGGGTTTCAATGGGGACATTTTTGTCCAAAAGGCGCTGAGTGGGAGTATTTTGTGTAGCTAGTGCAAAAAATGTTTTTTTAAGAAAATGGCGGTGAAATAGTAAAATTCCAATAAAAACACACACCTGTGCCAAATTTTATGCAGTTAGCATTAACACTGGCAAAGTGATCAAAAAAACAAAACTGAAAAGGACAAAAATGTCCATAAGGATGCACAAGGGTTAAGCCATCTTCTCCATTTTTGAGCAATTTAGCCTCACACTAAGTGGCTTTGTAAACAACTTTCCTCAATTAACAGTACTTAAGTGCTGCCTGATGAGAAGTCATTTCCTTTCACAGTCATCAGGACATTATCCAGGTTTCATAATCGCACTGTGCAAGAAGAATTACCTTTAGTGGAAACACTGTGAATTAATTTCTTTCTGAAGCATCATGCTGATTCAAACCCATGCAGTGCATCTCACCCCCCCAAAAAAGTGTATCTTTGCAAAGTAATATTTTATTAATATTTATTTAATTAGACTTTTTTCATAAAGTCTTGAATGATTATTGTTGAAAAAAAAGCGTCCTACTTCCATTTACATGATCCATTTTTTTGACTGATCCATTACGAGAAGAGAGGACTGCCCGTCTTGCCTGCACTTCTTTTCAGTCCTCCCTTCACTGCAGCCGCCTAATCTCGCCTAAATCTCCAAGTGGTACTCATTGCACAGTCAAATGACGTCTAGCTCCACCTCTCTAGACATCTAATGGGGTGGAGGGATAGAGTTGTGGGTAGGGTTAGGGTGTGGTTAGATAACCTAGCTCCAGCCTTAGGCCCAAATTGCATTGGCTAGACATAGCTCCACCCATTTACTCAAACGACAATGAGTCACTGAATCGTTAATTCAACCGATTCGTTTATAACATGGGTTCATTCATGAACAAAAAATCACTACTGTGTGTTTCTCGCCTTGGAAACATTTATTTGGACCAATACTGTTGGCGGTGCAGACTTGTAGAGTAACTGTGTCTAAAATGTGAGTAATTCAGTATTAACTAATTGTTTGCTGAATCATGCTGGGGCATTTGCGCTCAAATAACTTCCTCGAAAATTCACATAGACAGATATAACAACTGCAATCTGTACAATGTGTTAACACATCAAATCTACATGACACATACTGGCCATTAATAACAAATGTATTACAAAAGCAAACATGAGCACAATTAAATAATAAAAAATAAAAAAATTACCAATAGGCGTAAAAATAATCCTATATTTTACAGAAAATAAAATTGTGAAATAAAATAAAACATAAAACGTGTACATTTGCACTTTCTTAAAGATTTCATAATCTTCTTATCTTTTAGACCATAATTTTTCCAGACCAACTCATTGTTGTACAACATATTCAACTGTTTAGGTTCCCTGACAGCAATGTTCAGAAACCCCCAATGTTATCTTTTTGAGTTATGCTTTGAAAAGAACGTTTAAGACTTCTTAATAGCAGCATTTTCCTACATTCTCACATTTCTTTAGTGCTCTCAAGAGAGAAACCTTGGTATTTTAATCAAGTTTTAGATTTTCCTAGTTTTCCTAGTGTTCAGGAAAAGTAACATGTTAACATTTTTAGCTTTAAGCCAACTCTGTCTCTGAATAATTGTCTCTCCTACCTTAGAAAAAAGCCTGTCTTCTGGAACAGAGGTTGCAACAGTTCCAAGGTATCTTTTTGCCACTTTGCTGAGCAATGGAAATGTACTCTCTTTTTTGTTGTTGTTGTTGTTGTTTTTTCCCCACCAAAGCAAAGGGTCCTCACTTTTTTAGGATCCCCTTTTCTTCCATGTATCTGCACAATTCAGTGTATGTATCTTTGTTTGTAGTGCAGTTTCCCTGAAGAGCCATTATACGTGTATCAAACTCCTGCAATAATCCTAAGCTGAATGTTGAACAGTGTGCACCGTTCCTTTGTGTTTGCAGCGGTAACGCTTGCGGCACTGACAAACCTTCTTCAATAGAGGTGGTTGATTCAGAGGGTTTACTGGTTGTTGCCTATCTGCCCAGGGCACTCACTTCATCTCACTGATCAACCATGATTTAATGGCTTCCATATTTCCAGTGTCATAAAAGACAATGTTTTAGAACCTAATTTTCAAAAATGTTGCTGGCTGCAAGAGTAATGATTTTATTTGGCCGTATACGACTGTGCTGATATTGCTTTAAATTGTTTTTTGTTTTTTTCATGTCATAAGTTCAATCAGGAACATGGCAAAATGGCTTGACTTTTACAGAGTAACAATTTCCTTTTACATTTTCTTTCTGCCTTTCTTTTTTTTATTAGGTTTATTCCACTCTTGCCTGTTTCTGAACTTCAGTTATTTTCACAAAACGAAGCACCTTGTATATCAGGAAAAACATCTTGTGCGCCTCCTTGAGTCCCTCAAGTGCTGCCTGTTCTCACACACTGGCAGCAGATGTAGTACAGCACGTATGTGCAGCGGTGTGTGAACACGTTCAAGTACCCAGCAGCAGAGAGCCTGCTTGATCGGAGGGTGGAGAAAAAGAAGCAGCTCAGTTGGCATGAAGCTGTGACACCAAGACGAGTTTCCAGTTTAATGAATGAGGTAATGAAAGGTTGTTTGCACTTGTTTTATTACATATGGCAAGCATAATCAGAATTGTTAAACCTGACCATCACATGCAGTATTTGCATTTTTGACATCTATGTCTCTCTGAAAAGCCTTGGCAGCCAGAACACCATTATAATCCAAAGGCAGCCACAGGCAAGAATTTCACAGGGCTTGTGATAAAAAGAAGAGGTGTGTATGTGTGTCTCTGCGATTAAAGGAGCAGAGTCACCTTGGATTTGCCAAATAAGACATGTTCTTGGTTTTATATAATCCTAACTCAACCCTAAACCAAACCATGAACTGTGGCTGATATGGACCAAAAATCATATCTCAGTATTTTTAAGTTGAATGGCAATATAATGGCAAATCGATATTTTCAACTAAGTAAGCTTCCATGGCAGGTTTGCAGCAGCAACACAAAGTTTAACGCATTTTCCGCACTGCTGTAGTAAATGGTGGAATTTTTGTGTACTTCCACTTTTGGATGCAACCTGTTTATAGCACTCCCTACAGATTAAATGGTTTTGCTGCTCATGTGATCTGTTAAATCTGAATAATCTCCAAATAATTTAACTAGGGCTGCAACTAATGATTATTTGGGTCATTGAAGAATCTGTTGATTATTTAACCCATTAACAAGATAAATAGCCAAATTTTATTTTCTGTATTTATTTAACCCTCTGGGCTTCTTCGTCCGAAAATGACCGAAAATTTTTACGTTTTTAATTATTTTATTTTTTTGCTTCATCGGAGGGGGATGAAACTTGGTGACTTTTGTTGTATTACCTATGTGATCACACAAAAAAATCAAGGAGATGATTTGGATATGTTAAAGGGTCGTAAAAAAAATAGTCACACTTAGCTTCCTCCTGGTCAAAAATGACCGACATAGGAAATGAATGGGAAATACGAAAAAATAGAAAAACTCAGAGAAACTTTTGCTGGTACAAACTACAGATCAGCCACTGTGCAGAAAAAAAAGTGTACAGCAATGAAGGGGTGACACTCTAAAACATCAAGAGTGCAAATAAGACACCCCCCCCCCCCCACACACACACCTACGCACACAAACACACACACACACACACACAGATAAACTGGCAAGGCTGCAACAGCAAATTGTTAGAATATGCAAAATAAAATCAATAAATCAAAAAAAAAAAAACTCTCGCTCAAATGCACGCACACATACACACACACACACAAAGAGAGAGAGAAATGGACTGGTAAGACTGCAACAGCAAATTTTGAGAATATGCAAAAATAAAAAATACCAAAGACTCTCGCTCAAATGCACACACACACAAATCATAATCAAATTACTAAACAACCACTGAATGGTACACCACAAAATAGGTATCATTTTAAAGCTTAGAATCTCATCTTTTTAATGCATCTAATCACTTCGATCAACTCCTAAAGAGCGCCGAGTAATCCCTCTAAAAGGGAGTGTACCACCCACAGGCGCCACCTACTGTAGCTTCGAAAATAATAATAATAATAATATTTTTCAAAAAATATTACCATGATCAACTTAAAATTGTCACAGTCTACTAAAAGACGAGGATACGGAAGTAGAATATACACTTGTTTATTTGACACGTAAAGCAAGCTCCAAGACAACAGAAGACATCAGATCCAATCAGAGGTACTCAGCACACTGAATATACTTTACTGGAACAGTCCTGGGTACAGATCAATCACCAGATGATTAGCGAAGTTTCCAGATCAAAGGAAGCACTGGAGAATGAAGCTTGGTGATTCAAGGGCGATCTCCACGTGGAAGCTGTTCAGGAGACACAGATAGGTTTGTTGGCATGAGACTGACAATACTTTGCAAAAGGAGTCTTTCTAGAACCAGACAAAGATGGTTTGGAACCAGAGGGTCGTGGGTATCGTATAGACGAGACCAGACGCTGAGTGGAAAGTGACAGGGCTTTTTAAGCAGTGAATGATAGAGGTGAGTGATGATGACATGCAGGTGGAACTGATCAGAACTCCGGAGATGATGAGCGAGACCAGGTGCGCTGAGTTGAGTTTGGTTGGGATGTGTCATTGCTGATGGGATCCGTGACAAAAATAGGTGTCATTTGAAAGCTTAGAGTCTGAAATTTACAATGACTGTAGCCAATTTGATAAACTCCAAAGTAGTGCTGAATTATTTGCTGATAAATAGAAAAAAATTTTTTCATAATTTATGAAGTACTTTTTTGTACTACACACTGCAATATGTCAAAAACATCATACAGCTCAGATAGTCATGTGTCATATGTCATTTGAAAGGTCTCAATGAGTAGAATACAACAAGCATAATTGTTTCGGGCTTTTTACTAAGCTTGAGCAAGGTTTTGTACAAGAAGCCCCTCGAGATACATTTGTAAATCATAAATGGATGCTTTATTTAGGACACATTTTCACCAGTAACTTCATGAAACATGATCCGATTGTGGAGAATGACACATCATTATTTACAGCAGATTCATATGATTAAAATGAGTCCAAACTCAACATAATCCGTCACTCAAAACTAAAGATATTCATATTGGAGTTCTAACACAAAAAAAACCCACAGAGGCACGTAGCCAAGCAAGGTAGCTTAGACTTGGCCTTTTCACTCATATCTTCATGAAACATACATCGATCATGAAAAATGACAAATCGTTATTTACAGCAGGAGCTAACGATTAAAAAGAGCCCAAACTCAATATATTCCCTTAATCAGATCTAAAGATATTCCTCATGGCGTTCTAACACAAAAAAATACCACAGACGCACCTAGCAAGTATATACTGATGAAGCACTTGCGTTTGTTTTTCGCTTGTAACTTCGTAAAGCATGCACAGACCGTAGAAAATTGCACAACATTGTTTTCAGCAGACTCTCGCGATTACAAAGAGCCCACACTCAGCATAATCCATCACTCAGATCTAAAGATATTACTAATGAAGTTGTAACACACAAACACCCACAGGCGCACACAGAGCCTTGTATAAAGATCTAAAGATATTCCTCATGGACTTCTAACACATGAAGTTGCACAGGCGCGCCAATGAGTTAGCAGTAGCAGTGATGCTATGTTTTCTTGACATGACGTTTCAGCTCATATATCCATGAAACATGCATGGATTGTGAAAAATCGAACAGCTTTATTGACAGCAGATTATCACGATTACAAAGAGCCCAAACAAAACATAATCCATTGCGTTGATCACGGGATATACCTCACGAAGTGATGCATACTTGGCTAAAAAACATGTCTCTCATCTTTCAATGTGTTTTCTCATCACGCAATGTGTTTTCCAATGTTCCCGGAACCATCCGTGCTTTTTTTCAAAAGTGGAATAACACAAAATATGTATAATTTTAAAGCTTAGAATCTCAGCTTTTTAAAGCATCTAACCACGTCGATCAACTCTGAACGAGAGCTGACTAGTCCCTCTAAACCGGAGTGTACTGCCCGGGGGCGCCACCAAGCTGCGAAAATACGCATTGTCATATTTAAAAAAAATATTGCCTTGATTAACACAAAATAGGTGTCATTTGAAAGCGTAGAGTCTGTACTTTACAGTGAATGCAGCCAATTTGAAAAACTCCTAATTATTGCTGAGTTATTTGCTGATAAATATAATTTTATTTTTTTCATAATCTAAAAAATACTTTTTTGTACTATGTACTGCAATGTTTCAAAACATCATACAGCTCATGAAACATTCACAGATCGTTGAAAATGGCACATCATTTTTTACAGCATATTATTATAATTAAAATGAGCCCAAAATGAACATAATCTATTGCGTTGATGACAAGATATTATCCATGGAGGAACAATATTAAAGATGCCCATCAGGGGTGTCAATGACAAAACAAAAAGGCTATCTTGGTTCCAAATGCTGTAACTTTTGATTCCTTTATCCAATCACCATAAAATGTTATTCAGATGCTGCTCACATGTAGCGGGACTTCACCAAAAAATAATTTTCCTCCTACCTTATTTCCTTCCTGAGTTATTCCATGTCAAACAAGAAAGATATGCAAAATCATAATATCAATTATATATATATTTTGTATTTTATCAGCAGTTTCTCAGCAGGAGAATGTCCAAATGTAATGTAATTTATATATATTTTTAAATTTGAAAAGTGTTCTATCAAATGATACCTACCTTTTGACTTTCTTTGGTATAGTTTTGGAGTTATGAGTCTTTAGTTTTGTGTATGTCACTCAGAAAACAACTATTTTCTATTGCCTTCCAAATTTGTGAGACTAAACAAAAAGGCTACCTTTGTTTCAAATGCTGTAACTTTTGAGTAATTTATCCAATCACCACAAAATTTGATTCAGATGCAGCTCACATGTAGCGGGACTTTTATATATTTTGGAGAATTCCCAAATGTATAGAGAATGTCCTATATACAGGAGAATGTCCAAATGTAATGTAATTTATATTTTCAAAAAATTTGAAAGGTTTTCTATCAAACGATACCTACCTTTTGAGTCTCCTCGTTATAGTTTTGGAGTTATGAGTCTTTACTTTTATGTGTCACTCAGACAAAACCTCTAAAAATGGCTTCAGGGCTTAAAAAATGTTATTCCACATCCTGAGTAGTGTTTTCCTCCAAACAATGCGCAAATTGAAGGTTATGAAAACAAGTATCGATGTTGGCTAGGCTGTACATTATGTGCAAAAATAGGTTAAAATCGAACCACGAACGCCATGCTACGTCCTGGTCAATCGTCACAGTTCAGCTCACGTAGCACGGCATTCATGATTCGACTGGTCGAGACTGTTTTCCAAAGATAGCTCCTGCTTGTATATGCAAAGTGTACTGTCTTTATAAAGTATCTTCTTATTAAACTGTCTGTACACTTACAAAGTTCTAAATGCTTCGGTTTGCAGGTAGAGACCCTAATTATGCTACCGTGTTAGTGTGGGGCTATTTTGACCCTTGTCAGTGGTATTAACTAGCGATTTTTATTTTTACTTATTCAATGCCCCATACACTAGCGTTATAAGCTAATCTGTTGTTAAACTAAAACTAACGTTAAAACTGGGTACATTCGATTATCATGAAAATGCATCCCAGAGAACGGTCGACTCGGTACCCATGTGTTATTTACCCCTAGGTTCATTTTTGGCCGGAATTGTCCTTTAATATAATGCATGTCTCATGTTTAGGATAGTTTGGTTCTTGCTCTTTCCTCGCAGCAGCTCACAGTGTGTCCTCACTATTTTTCAGATGTACTCGCAACATCGAACTACCGTAAGCAAGCAATAAGGTACAAGAGGCCATGCTGTATTGTGAATACAGTCATGGCTGAAGGGCGTTGTTAGGCCATGAATGTGAAGCATTCACAATACAGCATGCTGCAAAGTACATTATTGCTTTTATAAAATGGTTATGACACAATACAAATATTAAGCCAAAAATAATTCATTAAATTCCATCCTTCCCTGACAGTGACAGTAAATGCTTAATCTGATGGAGCTTAAATAAAAACATAGACTAGGAACTGTTCTTATTCGTCTTGTCATTTATTTTTTAACATAATATATGGTATTTCCTCACACACATATGCTTATGTTTCAGCATGAGAAAGGTTTATTTTACATCTTTTAGTTTAAACCAGACCCTTCAAAGGACATCGTGAGTTTACGTAAGAAGCATCAATAAATAGTACTCGATGAACATACAATACCATACCTGAAATGGGTATTTAACCCTTTCATGCATGAATTATGACAACCGCAGTCAGAATTTTTTTCTATGTGTTTTTATTGCTCTTAGGGCATGAAAAACAAGATTGAACTTTTATTTACTTATTTATTTATTTATTTTTTACACATATTGTTCAAAGAGATTTTCAGATGTCCACTTGAATGGACATTATGCGTTTTAGTTTTTAACTAAGGAGATATACATAATACAGTAATAACACAGTAATTTTGTGTGTATTTAACAAATCAATTAATAAAATGATATAAAATCATTTGAAACCTATAAAATATATATATAAAAAATATAGAATACAGCTTCAATTCAATTCAATTCAATTCAATTGAGTTTTTTCCTGTTCGATCAGCAGACGGAGAAGAACTTCAAACAAGTTGAACGTCTTTGATGTCAGAACACGAGGACATGATTCCATCAAAGATTTCTACAACCTGTGAAAATACAACTCTGTGGAGACTATGTAGAAAGCACTCCCTCTGGTCTACCAGAGTATGTTGATTTACTCTTATTAGCTGATAATTCAGATTATTTTCAAAATGGACAAATTTCTACCACAGCTCTCCTCTCTGAGAAAGCCTCAGACTGAAATCTACATTGATCTATTGATGTTTTCAGACTGTGGAAAAACTAGAAATCATGTGTTTTCAATCTCATCTGAAATGTTGGGGGTAATGCACTATACAAGTAACATGCATTACTTAATCTGATTACTTTTTTGATGTAATGAGTAAAGCATTTATTTAAAGCCAAAAATGTTACTGTAGATGAAGTTTTTTCAAGAACAATAGTCACAGTATTAATATGAATTGTTGCTGAAATATTGCTTGTGATGCATGATGTCCAATTCAACTTATTTATTTTTTTACCTGCAAGTCTCCTAGGATAGAAAAAAATGACTTGATATTCCAGCACCTTGGAATTTCTGACTGCCCATCGACCATCTTGTTTTGGAGAAGAAAAAAAATCCACATACAACGGCTTGCCACTTGGTGGCTGTGTATAGGATGATGCACTTGAGTCCACTGTAGTGGTTTATGTACAAGTTGATATAGGTGTGATAACCCCAACCATATGTCATCTCTTCCTTTTTTTTTTTAAATCTGTTTGGTTGATAGTATCAGGGCCAACATGAATGTTGATCCAGGAACATTTCATACTTGGCAAAATGAGTCAGCAACATATATCTCCATGTCTATCTCTATGACAGTGTTATGTCCTGTTCACACCAAGAATGATAACTTTAACAATAAATATATTAGAGCTCACTCCAATGGACAATAACTTTCTGTTTATTATATGTGCACATTGCAGTTATGTTGTATGCTGCGGCTGCCTTAAATGCTCAAGTCTGATGGATTCTGCAAGTGATTCCAATGACATTCTTCTTCCTTGTTGTCATTGTTATAACGGTGGTGTAGACTTCCCTATTCTCATAGAATTAAATAGCTAAAACTTCATAATTATCATTATTGTTATTCTGTCATGACAACTCTCGGAAGATTGGTATGGTAATAGAGATAGAGAGCATGGTATATGGCAATGTTAATGTATTTGGTCTTGGCGGAATAGATCTGCTATGCTGCTGCTGGAGAACAAGTACTGAGTCTTGCTACTGCCAATACATTCACAGACATTGCTGTGAGCATGTAAGGGACTGCTCGTTTTTTATTTAAGGGGCTACCGGAGGAGTTTTGAGATCTATAGTCAAAATAGACTTGACCAGCAATACATTTTTCTATGACCCTCCAAAATGATTGTGAAAAAAGGCATGACCCTCCCCGTTAATTTATTGATTACTTCCGTACTGGTTTGCGCTTGGCAAAGATGTTCAGATATCTCGATGCCTAGACCTACACCAAACGTTCATTAAAAAGGGTCCTGTACAGGGCTGTACAGTGCGACATCTACGAAAAGATTGGTCTGTGCGATTAATAAATGTACCACTGAAGCATGCGTGCGATACAGTTTTGTAAACTCCGTTACTTGTGTTTGTTTTCAGACATGATAACAGTCGTTTTATACTTGTGGTTATGTGATATCACGATTTTTGATCGTGGATGATTTAATGTTTCCACGATCTGCTTTTGAAGAAATATGGTAGTATCCTGCTACAGCGCACATTCTATCAGCTGCAGTTCTGGCGCCTCAAGCTTGGTTTATACTCACCGCATCCGCACAAGCGCGAAGGTGAACAGGGGCCCATTTCGCTTGGCGGTGTGCACGGCAGATTTTGTAACTGCACGCGCAGCTCCGCATCCGAAGATGCACGACTTGAGTCGAATCTGGCCTAGCATATACGTCTCATCACACCGGCACCCAGTTTGTGTGTCTAGCAGTTGCTTAAATTTACAAAATGAGCCTACAATAACAGACATAAGCCATTTTTAATTATGGTCCATGTTTTTATAAAAAATGTTCTCGAAACTAAATGAAAATGTTTAGTGAAATTAGAAAATATGTAAGTTATTTTAGTTGTATAGGCTATGTTCTCAGATTCATTTATTTTGTTCTAATGTAAGTAGCCTAATAATCTCAAGGTTTAGCCTACTGCTTTACACGATTCTTTTGTAGTGTGGTTTTGGTGAAGTGTACTAAAATAAACCTTCACCTGTGTACCTTATTGGTGGTTCATCATGGTGGTTTAGAGGGCAATTACTCCGAGTCGCCTCCTGTCGTTTCAAAGAATAGTACAACGGTGAGCGCGTTAAGTATAAACGCCTCGTCCTTTTGGGGAGGCTCGCGCTGCGGAGCCAGGCGAAAAACTTACATTCACATCACATGTTAATGCAGCGGTAGAGTTACTCTTACAGGACACTGCACTTATTCGCAATCACTAAAGTTCATTATTTGATCGTACTTTAAAGCTTTGCCGGGTAAACATTTCATTGGCCTTCTGTTCTGTCATGATGCACTTTTTCAGAGTGCGTACGCCCGAAGCACAGCGCCAAACTGGACTTTATCTTTCGCGTCTGATTTTTGTTGGGTCAGACCCATCTGCTAGCGATGGGGGGCCGAGACTGAGAGAGCTACATGGACAATTATGCACCAAACAGGCCACTTTGAAATGTTGCTGTTTTCATGAATACAAAAGTCAGGTGACCCTCCCCCTAGACTAAAAAAAGTTAGATGACCCTCCTCTCAACAAAGAATAAAAAGACATGACCCTCCCCTATTTTCCTCCGGTGGTCCATTCCATAAATACCTAAAGGTCCCTAAGACATACTACTGCTGCTGCACATGTAACATACATGAATTAACCCCTGGATCAGATCTGGGTCAAAATCACCATAAAGTGCCTTTGAGACTTCACAATTTCCAAAATAAAAATCTGAGATTTTACATTTAACTTCATATGTGTTGTATTAAGGAGATCTTAAGCTGTTAGAAATGCATATTGGTCAAGCTCCAGCACTTTTTATAAATTAACTGCAAGATGACAATATATGAGCAAACCATAAAATATGTCCACCCTGTCATGGACAAATCTAAAGTAGAATAAATACATTTTCATTGCATAGTGATTATAAAATGTAGATCTGCAGAAATATTATGTGTCCCTTTCCCAACAAAACATTTTAGTTAATGATAAAAGTCTTTTGATAATAATGAAATTACTGCCTAAATATGTTTTGCCCAATAAAATATGCGATAGTTGCACATTCTTTTCTAAATAAAATCTAACAACAAATATATTTAGTCAAAGTTTAAAACAATATTAACTGGCCCTCATTTGTTTATTAAGAAATCACACACAATGTTTTGTTAACTTGTTAAACTATTTTGTTTATTTTCTTAAAAGTTAAAGATGACAGGGTGGACAACAAGATGACAGGGTGGACAAATGCTTTAATGGGTGAACTAGAAGAAAACAGGAACATTAGATAAACAATAGGAACGACAAGAAACCCTAAAGCAATATAAAGAAGGATTTCAGGAATTCATATTCTGCATCACTTTAATCCTCTTAGATCTTCCACATACTTCCAAACAGATGGATCAATCTGTAGGAAGCGCTTGATCAGAGCATGTGGTGGGAAAACTCATTTTACTCCGAATTCTGAAGTCTTTTTAATCACGCAGTGAAACTGCACGGCCATTGGTTCGTACAGACTAATAAAACAAACCAGTGGCAAGGCAGCGGAGCTATGCCAGCCAGAGAGCACCAATTTGGGCGTGGCATCTGGCTATAAAGCAGGCGATCTGGCATAGCATACTCAGATTAAATTAGACTGAAGCGACGAACTGAGAGTCGTGCAGCAAAATAGCATGGCCTGAAACACAGTATTCATTCTCATATCTCAGGGAACCGAGGTTACGTTATGTTCCCTTTCGATACTTTACTCGTACTGCGTCGCTAGACGCTGTTATGGGGAACCAATACAATCACGCCGTGCTATGGCTGCGGAACGACTAATGATATACTTGGGCTTAAGCCCTCAGCAGAGCCTAGAGGAACCAAGACATAATAGGGAATACTCATTTCGCTAGGGGCTCAGATGTAAGTCGGAGCCGCCTAGGAACGTAAACCAAGAAAAACTCATAGAGGTCGATCCTGCCCTAGACAATCGTTCCAAGAAAACCTGTAGTGCCTAGGCACTAGAAGGGCCGAGAGCTGGTTGGGTAAGAGAAGGCAATAGCCTGTTACCCAGACCTTGATCGGAGCCACGAAGGTATTATAGCAATAGGCGATAGCCACAGAGTTACCCCATATAGTAGGGGGGAAAGTTCATAGTGGTTTGGGCCTCGGCTGAGGCCAAATCCACTAGACAGAAAGGACTTGTGCCTGCAGAGCAGGGACTTCTAGATTGTAGAACCTGGTAAATGTGGACGGCGGGGACCAGCCGGCCGCCGCATGATTATCACGAATGGAGACACCACTGGACCAGGCCCAGGCCATGCCTCTAGTGGAATGAGCTCTTATATCTGATGGGGCATTGTAGGCCCGTCGAAGAGTAGGCTACTGCAATTGCATCCACTATCCATCTGGATATCCTCTGCTTCGTGACCGGATGCCTTTTGGTGCGGCCTCTGAAGCACACAAAAACTGTTCCGTGTGTCTAAAAGAGGCGGAACGCCCTATGTATATTCTCAAAGCCCTGACAGGACAGAGTAAATGCAGCTCTCGGTGAGGGGGCGAGGCGGGTTCAGCCTCATGGACCCCTTCATGAAACGAACCACAAGGTTGTTTCTGCCCACAGTTTGGCCAGCCACAGGGGCGTGGAA